>JAJOOF010019510.1:0-10885 GCA_029582545.1 Solanum lignicaule | reverse complement strand
GAGTTACAAAAAATACACATACAATATAGGAATGGTCATATTAATTGTAGGGGTAAAATGGAAAAGAATTAATTAATTCTATCCTAATTTAATAAGTGCTCAAATAATATGAAAAAAAAAATTTAGTAAGATTCTCATCTAATATAAGACGGAGAGAATAACAATATAACTTTGTTAATGTTGGGCCCGGGCGGTATGAAAGAAAGGGTAATGATGAAAATACTAAACATTACAAATTTTGTCTAGCTTCTAAAGGGTGATTGGTGGCCCTATTATTTACTAGTAAAGTTGTACGATTATTCGTAAATATATTAGTACTAAATAAATTGTGCATTAAATTATAAATAGAGACCTTACCAATTCTTGTAACAAAAGAATATTTGAATGAATCGTGATAGTAGGTACCGATCGATGACGATTATCAGAATAACCGCCTACATATAACATAATCTAAATCCTAAAGCGGAAAAAGAATGAACCCCCAAGTTGAGAATTGGGAGACGGGTTAGTGGGCCCAGTATCAGCTCCCGAGTCGAATTCAGATTCACATTTTGGGTCAGGGTCAGGAGTCGGGATCCAAATTAGGTCAGGAGATGAGGGTCGGATTTTGGATCATGGTAGAGAGTCGAGTCTTTAATTGTGGCCGAGATCGGGAGTTAGGTACTAAGTCGGGGTCAAGAGTCAGATCGAGATCGAGAGTTGGAATTTGAGTTTCAGGTCGAGGGTCCAACTCCCTACTCATGACCCAAACCTAACTACCCGACTCCCAAATGGACACTCGACTCTGACCTGATTTCCGACCCTAACTTGGGACATGAATCACAACCTTGACCTAGGACCTGACTCCCGATACCGATTTAGGACTCGACTCTCAACCCCTAAACCTCAACCCAACTTATGATCTCGATTCCCGACCTAGCTTATGACCTCAACTCCTTGACTCTAATTTGGGAGCAGACTTATGACCCTGGCTCGCAATCCAACTCTCGACATTCTTGGGATGATATTTTCTTCTTACTAATCAAGCATAAGAAAATAAGTAAGAAAATCATCATTTCTTTTTTTTAGACGACAGAGTAAGAAAATCACTTATTTTCTAGGAAAACATTGTCCTTCCTACCATACTCTGTAGAAAAAACTTATTTACCTCATGTTTGTACCAAACTATATTAGCTTACTGTGGTTAGAGATTAAATTGAAGTAAAAACATATTTTTAATTAACTATGATTAAAGGTGTTTGTTATAGAGTTTTTCTGAAAGATGTTTTTCAATTTTCTCAGATTTGGCTGTTCAAATTTTTTGAATTTCTCTAGGAAAATAGATCAATTCCTTATAACTAAGGAAAATGACTTGGGAAAAATAAGTTTCGCAAGTGACATTTCACATTGATTGTGGCCTCCTACCCTCCAACACATTTCATCTTCACCTTCACTTCAATAGTCCCCATCCCACCCCCAACCCCCAACTCCACATCTCATAGTATTTTTCTAAAGTATATATAAATGTTTTTAATCTAATATTATCCTTTTACTTATCGAACACAAAAAAAAACAACTAATGTAAAAACATGACATGTATATTATTGATTGATATGAACATTAGGTATGGAGTTTTCTTTTTTTTCAAAGGGGGAAGTGTGTGTAAAATTTTCTCTTTTTGAGTGTGTGTATGTATGTTTTTTTTGAAGAATTGCCAAGACATGGGACAAAGAGCATGAGTATGATAGTTATGTATTGATAGAACCAAGAAAATAAACTCTTGTTTTTTACCATCTGTCCCTTCTTACACTGAAAATGACATATCGAATCCTCATTTAATTGAACGCCCAATTATACCAATTTATCACCCTTTTCTTACGTCTTTTTTCAAAATCAATTGCCTTCTCTTTTTATCTATAAATAATAACCACATATATACACTTTCATATATTATTTCTCTTGTGAAGAAAATTAAACATGGTGCTTATATTGGTTTTTCATCATCCCTCTCAAGGTTATGATGATGATGATAATGATAAAATGAGGTACTTATCTTGAAATATGAAGCGGCGTTATCCCTCCTGAGCTTATTCTTCTTACATTCTCTTCTTATCTTTTCTAACTTTAGAGGGATGGTTCGAGTTTTCTTGACCTTGCAAGTCCGAGGTCTTCTCATGTGACCCTCAAAGTGACAAAACTGTTACAATTCTCGTCTCTTTTCTATCCCTCCTCATGAGCTTTTACTTTTTTCAAAATAAAATCTTGACTAGCTAGCTAAGGTTATTGGGCTATGTCACTTGTATTTTATATTATTGTTATATATCCAAATATTTGTTCTTGTGCCTTGTAGTGTATGCAAAGGTTCCTTCTATGTATCAAAAATATTGAGATGTAGTGTATAAATATATAATTTAGTTTTTTATTTCTCTGCTCTTTATGTTCCTCAAGTTTATAATTATGAGGCACAGTTGAAATTTCAGGATTCAAAACTTCTAAAGTTTGATTGTAATTTCGTACATAGAAGCTTTAGTTTTTCTGAAATAAAATGATGATATTTGAAACTACATAAAAAGTATGTACGAACTACAAATCTGAAAAATTAACATCTTAAAATATTTCAAAGACATGTAAAGAAATTCAAATCTAAGATAAGCTTGGTTGACTCTTGAAATTTCAGTTATCATGTAAATTAGAACGGAGACGGTAATAATATTTAGTTGTCGTTTAGGTTTTTAGATTCAATAATAACAAATGGAAGAGCTTTTAAGTCCATTTATTCCAGCATAAAAAAGAATGAAAACGCTAATTTCTTATTCCTTTGGCATATATAATTTTTTTCCTGTACATGGACCCAAAATTGTACTAGTATGTCTTGGAAGCTGGCTTATTGGAATAGTAAAGAAAGATAAATCATTGAAATTACTAATATCATTTTTTCAAGGAATTTACGTTTTCGAATATGTCTTCAGTATTATGCAATAAAAGTGAATTCACTTTGGTACGTATCAGGTCGGGTTCATCCATAAGAGGTGTTTATTAACTCATAAATTTATCGTTCTTCTAAACTCTGCTTATGATATATAAATATATTGTCATGTGGACCGTAGATATTATGCCATTGTTTGGCAACCTGTTGTAAATTTCCGATGAAATCCTTAATAATATCCTAAAAAGTTGATGATTTATTCGAGAAAATATCTCGTTTTTGGACAAATTTTGTATAGGAAACAGTTTCTCTCTGGCCATAGAATAATTACTGCACGAAAAGTAGTCAGACAATTCAAAAGAGAAGCAAAAACAAGTTAACAAAATGGAAAACCATATTTGGCTATATTGAGTTGACATTTCAACGACAGGACAGTAGAGAAAAAGATTGGCGATCAGCGGTGAAATTGGAATTTTCACTAAAAGAAATTGAAAATAGAAAGATGTAAACACACAAATAGGCTAAAGGGATACACTATCTATTATATATACAATAAAATAGTTTTGGCATTATATACGATGTTTCCAATGAAGAAGGTTCAGATGAAACCTTGCGCCCCTAACTCCGCCCTGCTCATGGGACTCAGAAAAGGCTAACCATAGCATAAAGTAGTCCAAGATGTTGCTTGAGGTAAGAATTTAGAAAACACTAAAAATAGATTGTAATCATGTATCAATGCACAAAAATATTTATCAATTTGCAAATTGTGAGCACCTTTGCTAATCTGATAAAAGCTCCCAACTAAGGTATTCATGAACGTTTCACGAACAAAATTGAGACAATTGTGGCCTACGATTTGTACATTTGATAGAAGAGGGAAAAATGGGCATTCACCAAATAACACTACTGCTGTCTGCCAAATGATCTTCATAATAAACTACAATTGGATATAAAGAGCAATCGACAGCATCTCCAATAACATAGAAAGGCAAAAACTTACCCACATCGAGAGGTTAATATCCAACCAATGAATGCAAGACATGTGTCTCTTCATAAATAAGATTTATCACTTAACCATGACTAATAAGTGATATGAGTACTTACTTTAATTTTTATTCAAGATAAAAAATGATTGTTTAAGTACTACTGTGTGGAGATAGCACTCCCACTACTTCCAAATGAACTGTAAACCAAATTAAGATAAGTTCCTTAGGCTATGCTTAAACACAACTTTCAGATCAACTTCCACCACAATACAATCTTTGACAAGATAACCATTTTTCTCATCATACAACTGAGTTAAAGGCATATAACCTGAAAAACCCCAAGTCGGTGAGGCGATAGAAAACCACTCACAATCTGAAGAAAAAAAAAAAGAGAAGGAAAAATAGAAACTATTAGACATGCAACACTTTGCTACATACAAATAGAGAAAAAAAAAACATTTGGCTTACAAGATAACTTTTTGCATCCACCATTTATCTGATCTTTAAGGTTTATGCTGCAATTCGCCTTCACTTTTTGATGTTGATTAAAGTCCTTAGCATTAACAAATTTTAGGTATAACATCCGTTACTGGTTAATTACATTGCCTTGTGGATACACCAAGAGCTTCCTACACAAGAAATTAACACAAAGATTAAATGAGTGATGGTACTAGGTTAGAATAAATGAGTGATGAAGGAATTAAGTACCAATTGTAACCTCCCACAGTAAATTCTTCAGAAAGCCAATGTTTGCGAAGTTTGGAGAAATTACAGATGTTCCATTGACGCTTAAAGATTTCACCATAGACAAACATTCACCAATTGCTTGTCTATGGATGATGAATATCTCTGCTCCAAACACACATTTGTCATCAACAAGGTATCCATTGTTAAGAATTCATCACCAACTTAATTATTTACTTAAGATAAGTCAAGAACAATCTAGAATATTTACTTAATTATTATTTATGATATATAATTCAATTTTCCTCATGCTTCAACAATTTTATTGAGTATACTGTCGTCTTGTTTATCATTTTTATATTATTAATAAGTAATAATAGGCATGAAAATAATAGCACTTGGCATGAAAATCGCTGCTGTGACAGCGATTTTTAATTAAAAAAAAAAAAATTTTAGACGAAAAGGGCAGCGATTTTGCCCTTTTGGTTAGAAAAAAAAGTGATGTACCCTTTTGGAATTTTTGACAATTTTTTTTTGCCCTTTAGGTTCCGGACTCGGGAAATGTATATGCTAAGAAGGGAACTAATATGTATTATACCTCGCACTGAAAGATAATTGTCACGAAGTTGATTGAACAGAAAGAAGGTACATATAGCATTGACTTCCCAATTAGCAGGCAGGGAAGTTGTCCCTGAAATGGCCAAGTAAACTGAAATATGTCCACTTCCATTTTCGCGTGTGTTCCCATTAGGATAAATGATCATTTTCCTGTATCAAGTCAAAACGCAGATCATTTAGAACGCACTTCGATTATGTAGTCTCTTTATACTAAAATGTTCAATAGAAAAATAATGCATTAGCGAGGATTGACATATGAGTCTTACCATTTATAACCACCAGCTTTAAACACATTCGATTCAAACTTATCAATGCCACTCTCTGAAAGACTCAATTTTCAACGAATAGTGTGTTGGTGAAGCATCTCTAATTTCCATCATCAATTCTGCAGCTATTGCACACATCAAACAAAAAGGATAAAGTGTTAGTCTCTAACCGCTTATACTTTTTAGACAAAAAGACACAACTCAACACCATATCAAAACAGCTTCCAAGTGTAAATCAATAAATTAATTAAGGCCAAACACATATACAGCCCCTCAAACTTGTCCTTATTTTTCATTTTGACACTCCAATTTAGATTTGTTTCATTTTAATTCTTAAACTCCATTTTTTATGTACCATTTAAACACTTATACTAATTTTTATGATTTGTTTTTATTTATGTTTTTCAATTGCAATTTCTTATTTTAAAAAAATAGACGTGTGCCTATTAATTAAAAAAATTAAACATTCGCGAACAAACATAAAAATTTTCAAACAATAATATTATTTTTTAATATTTCTCTGTATTTTTGCATGAAAATAAATTGACGAAAGTTCTTTGATTTTCTTTCTTAAACATTCAATTAAACTAAATAACACTACTTATTTACTTTTTCTTATCATCTAGGCTATCTAAATTTAACGCAAATACTCACTTTTAATTTTTAATATAAATCAATTCGAATAAAAAAACCCATCTTCAAAAAGACTCGACTGACTTAGTTAATAACACTACTAAAAAAAGACTCTTGTTCATTGGTAATAACACTACTAAACAATGTTAAAACTCGACTGACTTTGTTAGGTTGTCGGTGATTTTAAAGAAAGAAAACCAACACAATTTCGTCGGTTATTTTTCACACAAAAATACATAACACTCTTAAAAAGAAATTATTATTTTTTAAAAAGAATTATATTTTGTTAATTTTTAATTTTTTAACTAAAATTAAATGACACATGTCGATTTAAAATAAAAAGATGCAATTGAAGAATATATATAAAAATAAATAAATCATAAAAATAGTATTTCGTGTTAAAATGGAACATAAAATATGAAGTTCAAAGGTTAAAATAGAGCAAAGCTAAGATAAAGTGCCAAAATGAAAAATGTGGACAAGTTAGAAAGGTTGTATATGTGTTTGGCCATTAATTAAATATCTCCACTAATTATTTCACCCATAAGAAAAGTACATTAATTCTGTGCTTGCTAAAACCATAAGACTGAAAAGTACATTAATTCTGTGCTTGCTAAAACCATAAGACTGAAAAGTACATTAATTATATGCTTGCTAAAACCATAAGGCTGAAAAGTACATTAATTCTGTGCTTGCTAAAACCATAAGGCTGAAAAGTACATTAATTTTGTGCTTGCTAAAACCATAAGATTGAAAAGTACATTAATTCTGTGCTTGCTAAAACCATAAGACTGCTACAGAATTAAGACCAGTCAAGTAATGTTAGAGTTTCATTTCACAATTATAAAGAAGAAAAGTGTAAATAAATGGAAATTTAAACAAATAAAAAACCCCACAATAAACATGCTCTGTCTATCTTCATTATGTAGATTAATTGTTTAAAGGATCGTCTAAATGTATGATCCATTGTTACCTTAATATTTTTTTTCTTATTTTAGCCTTTTTATTAGTATTTAATAAATACTTATCATATCATTTTATCTTACCTTTTTTCATAGGAGCTCTACCTCTGGAGCGAGCTATCTTTCATTGTTGAGGCATTATGTAACTAGGAGAATGATAGAATCTATCCAAACATTATATTCATTAAAATAATATAGTACGATGATACAATACATTATGAAATAAAACCTTCGTCTTCAAGAACAACGGATTCGATGTTACTAGGGCAATGGAGATCAATATATTCCATTGTTGAAACATGTAATGCCATTGCTAAGTAGTAGAAGTTAGTTAGATATGCTGCTGAGCTGTCATCAAGTTGTTAGAGTTAGTTAGATGCTACACAATGTATAAATAAGGCCATCAGTGCATGTGTAATGTGTGACAAAATATTTTCAGTTCAATAGAAACCGTTTCTCTTCTCTTCTCTGTTCTCTCAATGATCTAAAATCAACAAGGTATCAGAGCAGGGTCCGTCTCATCCGATGTTGGGGCCCCCAAAATCAAAATTGCCCACGCACCAGATGCTAAGCACTGAGCGTGAGGTGGGGTGTTAAAGAATGACAAAAGTCCCACATCTGTGGTTAATGAGATGGGTAGACTCCTTATAAGGCTTGGACAATCCTCCTCCCTTTGAGCTAGATTTTGGGGTGTGAGTTAGGCCCAAGACCTAATTTAACATGGTATCAGAGCAGGTGCTTTGCACCAAAAATCTCTAAAAATTTCCGTGAAATAGCTAGATCTTACAGATTGAGAGTTAATCATGGTCGAAGGAGATTCAAGTACACAGTCACCAATGGCAGGAATTGATCACAATCATGTTCTGTATCTGCAAGCGTCTGATACTCCAGGTACAATCTTAGTTCCTATTCAGCTAATTGGAGCAGAAAACTATGAATTGTGGAGCAGATCTATGAAAATTGCGTTGCTCGGAAAAGGAAAATTAGGATTCGTGAATGGAGTTTGCAAAAGGGAAGTACAAAAGAGTGAATTAAGGGATCTATGGGACAAGTGTGATGCAATTGTACACTCATGGATCATGAATTCAGTCTCGAAGCATTTATTGAATGGAATCGTGTATGGATCGAATGCACATGCAGTGTGGGAGGACCTTAAGGAGAGATTCAACAAAGTGAATCATATGAGGATTTTTCGGTTGCACAAAGAAATCGCAATAATATCTCAAGGTACGAACTCTGTTTCCATGTATCATTCAAGGTTGAAAGAGATGTGGGACGAATATGATATGATTGTACTAGTGCCGAGTTATAGTTGTGAAAAGTCGAAGGATTATGTGGAACATTTTCAGGAGCAGAGGTTGCTGCAATTTTTAGCTGGTTTGAATGATTCCTATGACCACACCAGAAGGCAAATTCTACTTAAAAATTGTTCCTCCTTCAGTGAATCAGGCGTATGCGATAATAATTGAGGTAGAAAGTGATCAATCCATTGGTGTTAACTCTACGAATCAGAATCAGCCAGATCCTTTGGCAACGAACTTTGGCAGTGGAAGAGGTCATACTTATCAAGGAACAATCGGTAGAGGACAACCCTATCAAGGTGATGTTGGAAGAGGACAACCTTACAAAGGAAAAAAGCCTTTCTTAGTGTGTGATTGGTGTAAAAAGAATGGACACACAAAGGAACATTGCTGGAAGATAATTGGCTATCCAAATGGTGGAATGGACAAGAGGAAAGGTACTACTGCAGTAAATAATGTCACTGGTGGTGAATGTTCTTATCCAAAAGCAGGATCTGTAGAAGAGTTAACTAATGAGCTTGGAGGAAGAGGAGTTTCATTTAACGAGGAGCAATACAAACAACTCATTGGACTGCTAAACAAGGATGCCAGCACTAACAATGCTCAACAGCCTCAAGGATGCTATGATGGTAACATGACAGGTATGACTGCGTGTCTTATGTCGAATATAGTTGTAGGTGAATGGATTGTGGATTCAGGAGCAACACACCATGTTACAACTGACATAAAAAGGCTAGAGGAAAACTTCATGAATGTAAGAAAACCAGGAGATAAAGTACAACTTCCTACTAGGCATAAAGCAAATATTACACATATTGGTAGTCTAAAATTATTTGATAATGATACTGTGGGGGATGTATTATATGTTCCAGACTTCAAATTCAATTTGTTGTCAGTAGCTAAACTAACTAAAGAGCTACATTGTGATGTTACTTTCTTCCCTGACCAATGTGTGTTTCAGGATCTCTCAAGTGGCAGGGTCAAGGGGACTGGTAGAATGAGGGATGGATTATACATTCTCAATGATACTGTAAGGAGTCGGAGTCATACTGATCATAGAAGCATACATGTTGTTGCAACATCAAAGAATAAAGATGAAGTTGATTTGTGGCATAGATGGTTAGGACACACTTTATCATCTACCATGAAGAAGATAGGTTTTCTTTCTAATGCAGACACTAGTTTTCTGCAAAATAAGTGTTGTGTCTACCCATTAGCCAAACAATCTAGACTAGTGTTTCCACATAGTATTTCAAGAGCTGATGTATCTTTTTCTCTTGTCCACATTGACCGATGATGTCCTTATAAGACATCTACTTTTGATAACAAGCAATATTTTCTAACTATTGTGGATGACTATACTAGATATACATGGACCTACTTGTTACAACTCAAGTCTGAAGTAATTGTGGTCTTAAAAATTTTCCTAGCTATGGTTAAAAATCAATTTGGTAGTATGGTAAAAGTGGTTCGGACTGACAATGGTACAGAGTTTTTCAACTTTCAATGCAATGGTTTGTTCCAGAACCTTGGCATCATTCATCAAAGCAATTGTGTATACACACCATAACAAAATGGTGTAGTTGAACGAAAACATAGGCATATCTTAGATACAGCTAGAGCACTGAGATTTCAGTCACATATTCCTATCAAATCCTGGGGACTTTGCATACAAGTTGTTGTATATATTATTAATAGATTGCCTTCCACTGCTATAGGGGGTGAAATTTCATGTGAGTTACTTTATGGCAAGAAAATGTCTATTCAACACTTAAGGGTTATAGACTGTTTATGTTTTGCCACAACTACTGCTAGGGGAGACAAATTTGGTGAAAGAGCAAGGGCTACTATTTTGATGGGCTTTTCTGATACTCAAAAGGGGTATTTACTGTTTGATATTATACATAAGACCTTCTTTGTAAGTCAAGATGTCTCCTTTCGAGAACATATGTTTCCTTTCCTAGATGTTCACAACTATGTCCCTGACACTTATAGAGGAACATGTCAGTTTGAGGATTTTCAGTTGGAAGATAATTCTCATTCTAATCCTGTAAGAGAGGTTCCTGCTGAGGCAGATTCAACTGAGCATCCTTTGGATAATGCATCTAGTTCAGCTGGTATTGATGTTGAAGAGTCTGATATCCCTCAAGATGCACCTGCATGTGGGGATGACATTGAAAATGAAGGTGCACATACAGTTAATCCAGCTAGTCCAGTTGTACATACAAGGAAGTCTGTACGAACAGTGAAACAACCTTTCTGGATGCAAGATTATGTGTCAAACAAACCAAAAACTTCTGCAGTGTAACGACCCAGAAAATGATAGAGTGAAACTAGAGCCTCACATGTGAGTTTAGAGTCGAGAACCTAATGAAATGATTATATTTGAATTTGACCCAAAAGTTCTTAAAAATGTGCTACGGAAGTTACCGAAAACTTGTTTAGCTACTTATAGAAAGATCCGTTTCGTTTTTCGAAAATCCGACTTCATATTCTTGTTTAGGGGGTCAAATTGAGTGGGAAATGGGTC
>JAJOOF010019509.1:0-14993 GCA_029582545.1 Solanum lignicaule | reverse complement strand
ACAAGTTTCCGGTAACTTCCGAAGCACATTTTTAAGAACTTTTTGGGTCAAATTCAAATATAATCATTTCATTAGGTTCTCGACTCTAAACTCACATGTGAGGCTCTAGTTTCACTCTATCATTTTCTGGGTCGTTACAATATCCATGCAATATGTATTGGGGATACAAAAAGAATCATCTATCTTTACCGTTGTATTTACTGTGATAAGAAAACACTCTTAGTTCAATTAGGTAGAACGTGGGTATCCAACCCCATGTTGTATGTTCAAATCCTGTCGAGCGTGATTTTTTTCTTCTTAGATAGAATTAGAACAAAATGGAATCATTCAGTAACTTTCGCAACAATCGGAATTTGACCTCTTGTGCCTGTGAATTAAAGAAAGGAGGAGTAGAAAGCCACTTGACTCTAAGGAGAGGACTTCCTGGGCTCAATCTACGGCTATGTCCTGTGGTTTGGTAGAATAGACAGTTCCAAGGATAGCACACAAACCCAATCTTGTTTTCTTAGGGTTATGGTGACACTATATTTAAATTGGCTTCCCCTCCCCTTCAACATGTCCCAACTCTATATATTATAAAATAGAAGAGTCAAATATAATTAATGCAGTAATCCTACCCATTGTGAGAGGCATTATCTACTTTGTAATTGAAGGGTTCCAAACCTCGCTTCGTCACTCAGTCCCTTGCTTCTTTCCTCCTCTTTTTAATTTTCTTTATACCAATGTGATTTAACTCCAGGTGCATATTTCAATTACGTCTTCCATGATTCTTAGATCAAGAGGTAGCACCACTCCATCAATAATAGCATCACTTCCTCTCTGGTCTAGTATCTCTTAGGTCGATATCCAGTATCACCAGTAGCAGAAGAGGAAGAAGATCAGTAGTAGAAGGTAACAAACTAGAGACCCAGAGAGAGATTAGAAGCAAAACTCAACAAGGAGAAGGTGGAACCTAGGTGCTACACTAAACAAGGTGTTACCTAGGGCCGCACGACTCAGGCAGACTCTCTACCCGTAAGCGTGCATATTTCTCTTTAGTAGGTATCAGAGTGGAGTTATGGGTAAAAAACTTTTGATTTATATTTATTCTCTTTTTGTTGTACCATGTACATGATGATAGCAATGGAGTGATGTCAGCAACAAATGTTGTTAAGGAAACACTCTAGGATCGAGTAACCCAACTTGATGTCAAGGTCGACCATTGGGATGAACAAGTTTAGGCTATGGCAAAAAGGTAGCGGAATCCATAATCGTTTGTCATCTAACACTCACTAATGAGTACTACGTCTTCCTAGTGAAGAAAATTCATCTTCATGGAGCCTCAACGACCTGATGGCGATGTCGAAAGTATGACAGATCGGGTCAAATTGAGGAGCTTGTTGTGGAGACAGTTTTCTGGTGTGAACCAAATGTCTCACTTGGAAACTCCAGACTTGAGTAGCAAAACCACAACCATTCAATGTGATTCGAAATTCCAAGGCTTGAAGACCTCTAGGACATGAAACGGTACTTTAAGGCTGTTATGCCCCTTTATTTTGACGACCAATGCATAATATAAGAAATCTATCTCTTTGGGGATGTGAAGAGTATTTAAAATGACTTTTGAACCATCACATAGATTCTGAACCAACTAACGTAAGAACATAATGGAATGATAAAATAGGATTCGATTCACAGACGTGAAAGTTATATCACTAGAAATATTCTAGCTTCTTTTTTGGGAGAGGAATTACTCCCTCATCTTAGAACCGCCATTCACGTACTACGTCCCCACTAAAAGTAGAGAGTTAGAATCTAGAGAACGTAAGTAAAAATGCAGAAGTGAGCATACCCCAAGGCTCTCCTCTCTCCTCCTTTATTAGCCAACACCATCAACCCCATTTTTCACTGGGTCAAAACCAAAAATATGATGAATAGAAGGAACGGAGATTCGTAAGATAGGTGAACTTCTTTATTTTTAATTTGTAATGAGGTTTACTATTATTGATTATTTCTTATTGGATTCTAAAGAAGAAGAAAAAATAGATAATCCAAAAATAAAGAATCAAATTAGAAAAAAATTATTTTTTCTTTTTAATGTATAACTTCTTATTTATCTTTTGTTAACTGTTGATAGGAAATGTCATAGTTTACGAAATAAAAGCAACATCCATTATTTTAAGAGTAAACACATAAAAACCTTTTTGAACTTGGCAGGACAACTTATTTCAGCACTTTAACTTTATACGTAATTCTTTACCCCCCTAATCTCATATTAAGTGAATTTAAATGCACCCAAATCGCTAATGTGGCAAGTTAAAAAAAATAAAAGCGCATATTGGCAAAAAAATAAAGAGAAAAATATAAGTGGGTCCCTTTTTTTTTCTTTTCAGCCAATTATTTTTCTTCCTTCATCTTCCTCACACACCACCATCCCACCCTTAGCTACTAGCAACCCCACCCTTTCTTCTTCCCCACACCCCACCACCCCCTGTCCCTTGAGCAACCATTGCACCACCTCATTCTTCTTATTCGAACCCCCCCTCCCCTAGTTTGTTCTTCTTCGAAACTCCCCACACCATTTCTTATTCGTCAAACTCCATACCCCACCCTCTTTCTCCTGCTCAAACCTTCCTGCCTTCAACCACCATTTTTCTCACATTTTTCTCCTTGGTCGTCGAACCCCCAACCATTTTTTCTTTACTTCTTATCTTTCGCTCATATCAAATTTGATTTTAAGAAGAGGGTCTTGTTTTTTTCAAGATCTGAATCAAAATTGATATCACTAATTTTAAAATTGAACAGAGAAGATTGTTGGTGTTGAAAATTGTTGCTTCAAAATCACTATTTATGGCAATATTTGTGTTAATGGTGATGAACTTTAATTTTTTTTTAATGTTAGATTAATCCTCTTTTTTTCCTAATTTTTTTTCTTTCTAAAATTGTTGATAAATAAAAAAAGAACTAAAAAAATCAAAATATAAATAATTTTCAAGGTGTCATTGATGTGTCGATGACATGGCATGTAAGAGATGCACTTGCCACTGTGAGAATGATATTATAATCTTAAGGTGATATTAAATTCATTTCAGATAACATTGCGGGGGGGGGGGGGGTAAATAATAATATGTAAAGTTAAAGTGATAAAGTGGTTTAAATGGGTACATTATTGTGTCAAATGTCACTATTTATAGGATAACATTGAGGAACACAAAGAGTTGTCATAAATATGATATTAATCCATTTGAGATTATTGATGAGAGATGAGAGTAAAAACATAATGAATATAATTAGTGCGTGTTACATACATTTACATAATGATGAGTTAGTGGTAATTTATGTATATTAATATGATGATTTACTATTTAATATTTAATTTATTAAACAATTTATAACATTTAAATGTATTGTAGAAATAAAACTGTAATCTAAGGATAAAATATGTAAAAGAATTCAAATATATTAAATGTGTAATAGAAAATCATTATGACTAATTATAAAAAAAATCATAGTTACTATGATTATGAAAATCATCACTACTACTACGTGGAAGATGTAAAGATTGTTGTTTTTCTCTTGCTAATAATAACTTGCAATTTAATAATGTGTATTGAATTGTAAGACTTGGAAATAGGAGTATTAATTACCATAATAAGAACAATCAAAATTCATTGAATCCCAAAATAAGTATTAAATGAAAAAAAAAAAATTTAATAATTTTAAGAAAATAAATTAATACTTAAAGGATATTTTCGTAATTCAACTTTTGATTTAGATCCTTCCCACTTTTAGTAATACTAGTTTTACGGCGTTGCACGTGTATGCCGGGTTATGTAATAACTCGTTTGTGTGATAACATTAATAACATAAATATTTGAGTAAATACTTATATTTGTAAACAATAACATTTAAGTTCATGTGATTTATCAATGGATCAACTTATCACATGATTGAATATTATTTGAACATATGAGCCTGAAGGCAAGGAAAAGTAAGTCAGTGCAAGGCCTTGCATTATTCCTCTATTGCCCTACAACCAGTATCAAGTGGTTCAAGAGTGGTGTATGCAAAAGTGGATCATGTTAGGATAGTTTCTAGCAATCGAAACCAAAGAGACCTACGTCATTTAGTGGGAGAAGTATAAAATTATTAGAAGCTTAGGGAAGCCATCTGAGAAAGCTACAAGGCCTTGCTCTGTCAGGGAAACATTGGCTCTAGACTAAAGGGATGAGAATGAAACACCCTAAGTTCTTAAAGGTCCTTAAAGGAAGCGGCAAGCGCTCATCAATGTAATCTAAAGTACATTTACTACATTCATTCAAATTGAAATGTCTTAAAAACAAAGTGACAATACCATTATACCAAGCTTGTAGCAAGAAAGATTAAGAGCCACTGGGAGGAAATACTTTTAATGTCACAAGAAAAGAGAACAGATGAATAAAACATTTTGTAGCATATAAGATTCTAATTCTAGTTGATAAATTTGTCAGACGGCTATTGCATATGAGAATTACACAACCAAAGAATCTATCTTTCAGATCCTTCTCATTTACGGGTTGAAAACTTCAACTTTCAGAAAAGGTGAATTGTTTTAGCCAACCTTATGAGTGGAAATTATCTGGAGCCTTGAATCTTCCATACCTTCATATGGCATATAGTTATTTTTATCTTAGATATCCCTGCCATCAACATAAATCACAAGACGATTAGCATGTAGAATTTTGTGTGCCACTCTTAGAATCCCTTGCCTTCAAGTCTCTTGCAGCCTTAAAAAGCTTCTTCGAGCTTCAAGGAAACATAGACATTTCTTTGAAGAGTAGGGACCTATACCAAATTCAACCAATTAAAAATCACAACACAATAGTTCTGCAAGCTTCTCAAGGGGCACAACTTGCCTTAGCCGAAGTATCTTCAAATTAAGAGAACAAGCAAACAAACAATCCATGACTGAGTCAATCTCAACTTAGGTCCTACACTTCACTTTATCCCAAGTCCAGTTCTCTCAGATTATGGGTTTATCTTCTCAAAAAACCTTTTGTCATAGTATTAGTGATGAAAGAGTGAAAATTACTCACCAGAACTCCTTGTTGTGAGGGAAGTTCTGTTTATCTTTTAATGTTCTCTTGCCCAATATTATTTCTTTTAAAAAGTGAAAAAAACAATAAAGGGATGTTCATCATTTATGTCTCAACAATGAAATGAGTTTGTAAGACTCATTAAAGAAAATCTGGGTAAACTAACATATAATCTACCAAAAACAATTCTTCCACGTCCCACAAAATATTTACAATTGTTCTCTTATTAGTATTTCCATCCAAAACCTCATGCACTGCTCTTCTCGCGAGGACTTCTTCATGGTCTTTGTGCGCACATGACCCATCCTCGGAGAATTTTAATAGATCAGACAAAGATTTGTAGCAGAGACGATGAACCACCATCGTGTGTATGATAACAAATGTTTTTTTCCTTAATAATATTATCAACATTGAACAAATAAGGAAGATTCAGACGACAATATCATCTACTCAAATTTGTGCAAATACTATTACCCAATCGGCTAATCTGTCATGGCCGCAAAAAGGCATATGGCTGTTCGAAAGTAAGTTGTTCTTAAAAATGACAAATTTTCTCCGAAGACTGAAGCATCGTTTCTCCAAACTGAGTAATGACATGTTGGCGTCTATTAATTTGTAGGTGTTGTAGGCAAATATTTACATGTTTTCAAAAGAATCTAAATCACTATCCTTCCAGAAGAGAACATTTAAGGACACCTCTTCAACAGTTTTAGTAACTTCTTTATGGATGAAATCTGAAAGAAAATTTCAAAATCAAACTTACCATTGTTGAAGCACTGCAAAGTAAGATAATCTTCATGTTTTCTGTTACGATGATACCCTTTGCCCATACAATCAATAGTACATGAGTTTCATGAGGATATATCAATGAATATTTTGAGGTATAAATCGATAACTTACAAGGCGTTAATGGTGGCCAGAAATTTCCCAAAAGCCTATTCCAATGTTTGTTGAACATGAAATATCCGCCCATAATAATAACACACTGTAGAAGAAAGACAAATAACACACTATGGATGAAGGTTTGATTTAATAGGACAGTAACATGGCATAGTTCATTTTTTTCACACCTGCTCGTTGTTTGCAGAAGTTGGGTATTTGATGTGGAACAGTGTTGGACGTTTGATTGGTTTGAAGAGAGAAAAGCTAAAAGTTGCATATGTTGGGATTACATGGGCGTTGCCACTGTCCAGAATGTGAGTTAGTAGCGATGACTATTATGACTTTGTAGTGGTATTTTTAGTTAGGTTATTTATTAAGTTAGGATCATTATGACTAATTCTTAAAAAATTGATAGTTACTATGATTATGAAAAATCATCACTATTACTATGTGGAAGATGTAAAGATTGTTTTCTTTTCTTGCTAATAATAACTTGCAATTTAATAATGTGTATTGAATTGTAAGTCTTGGAAATAGGAGTATTAATTATCATAATACGAACGGACAAAATTCATTGAATTCCAAAATAAATATTAAATGAAATTTTAAAAAAAAAAAATTTAAGAAAATAAATTAATACTCAAAGGATATTTTCGTAGTTCAACTTTTGATTTAGATCCTTCCCACTTTTAGCAATTAGTAAAATAAATAAAATATATATATATATATATATATATATGATTAAAGGATATTTTCGTAATTTAATTTTTGATTTAGATCGTTCCATGATTTAGTAATATATGATGATGATATATGATACTTGACAAAACATGTTACATTTATAACGTGAAGGAATTTTGAATTATTTTATTATTTTTTATTAACATAAAGGATGACAAACTTTGGTCCACCTTTTTTTTCTTGTTTAAAGTTTCCAAACTCTGGTCCACCCTCTTTTTAATATTTTTATTTAATTTGGTCCGCTTATACTTGATATTTTACATATTTTAATTCCGGAATTTTTGCCATTGATATAAGTCTGTTGTTTGTCCTCTCGCCATCGTCGAAGTACCCACTAAGATGAATTATCATTATTATACCTTTGAAAATGTTGCAAATATATGCGCGGGAATAATCTTTTATTTGTTACAACATACAAGCTAAGACTATAAAAACAATTATTTTATAGAAAAAAAAAAGATGTCATTGTCTTCTTTTGATGAAAAAACAAGGAAAGCAAAGTTATCTTTGTCTTCACTCACCAGCTTCTCCTATTGATATTATTGCTATGAGTATACACTGTCAAAAAGCTCCAATCTTACTTTTTAATGGGAAATACCTGTGTATAAATGTTTTTTTGGGGATAATTGTTTAGGCCTGTGTTTGCTTTTTCAGTATTCGATGAAGATTCTATGATGGTAATTTTTGTGTGGGTAGGTTTACTTTGCATGGATGATGTATATATAAAATTGATTTTTCTGGTAGGAAAGGCTTGACTTTTTTTTTTTTGGGGGATTGGGGAGAGGTATCTTTTTCTGGTGGGTCACAATCTTTTTCAGTTTTTGTGTGGTTTATCCCCAATTTTCCTCTGTTTGGGTTTCAGAGTAATGATTGTTTATGGGGAATGGATATCAACAACTCATTCTAGTGTACAGTTTGAAATTGAAATGCCTCCAACTTGAAATAGTGTTAGGTAGTGATTGTGAGATGTGAATTGTAATCAAAGGCAGCCCCCATTTTCAATTGTTTAGGTAAAGGGGTTCCGTTTGGTATTTTGCTTATTAATTTGTTTGTTGAGACAAAAAAATGAGGAGGTAGAGTTTGGATGGACCGGCGGAGTTGGTTGTGGCGTAGGAAGTCGAGTCCTAGTGGTGAAACTGAAAGCTCTGCTGGATCCATTTCATCCCATTTCTCAGATGATCAGGTTTCTGTTTTATCCACTTATTTGCTACTTCCATAATCATTCATTTTCTTTCATCTCTCACTGCTTTGACTGCTCAACTAATTATCTCTACCTCAAATGTATCAGATGTCTTAGGTCTCTTGTTAAAAAGAAATGTATAACTTTGCGCTATACACTTGCCTGTCATGGATTTCAAATCATTAATAGGTTCCATCCCAATATCATTTCTTTAATATGTAGGAAGCAAGAGGTATATGATATGCTAATGCTTGTTACCTTGTAACTTTTCCCCCAAACTCCTGCCTTTGATCAAAATCGAAACTGGGAGATGTACGTTAGAAAAATGTAATTATCATTTTAATGAAATGAAAAGATGATGAAATATTGGTGTAGTGAAGTCCTCTTTTTATGATGTATGCTTGCTGATTGATCTTTCTTTGTTTCTAAAGGTTCTTCTGAATCACAACATTCAATCACCTGAAGTCACATCTAAAACAGCTCCCACTGATGCGAAACTTAATGAAACTGTTAAGACTCTATCAGCTAAATTATCAGAAGCTCTTGAGACTATCCGCGAGAAGGAAAACTTGGTAAAGCAACATGCAAAAGTAGCCGAGGAAGCTGTCTCAGGTAGAACCTTATTTTCTATCTTATGCTGGAACTCGTTCTGCGACTTCACTAGTTGTCTTTAATGCTAATCATTAACAATACCAGTATGATTTTTTGTCCTTTCTTGATAGTTTTAATTGTTAAAGGTCACCTTAAAAGACAATGATAACTACTACGTACTCTTACTTCTAATTTATATTATAGTAGCTGAACTCAATATTATGTTTTATCTTCTATCATATTCAGATTAAAGGTTCACAGGCTTGTTGCACAAACATACATCATTGGTTGGCTCTTTATTAACTGTGTCGGTAACAGTTTCTTGACGAAGATTTGTTGTAATTATTGAGTTTTCCATTTACTTGGGTTTTGCTATGTCAATGATGTTTAAGGACTCATAATCAATGAATTGGTTGTGAAAGTGGAGATACAAACTCCTTTGCATCTTGAGTTGAAGGTCTTTAATGAAGTCGAATCCTAAAATTGATTATTTAATAATAGTTTCTACACAACTGATTGATAACATGGTATAATAAATAAATGTCTGCCAGTTAGGTATTTGCTTTTGACATTTCTTTTGGTCAATAATTTTATTCTACAAGGATGGGAGAAGGCTGAAGCAGAAGTATTGATCCAGAAAAGACTAGTTGAGACAGCAAACCAAAAGAACTCAATCCTTGAAGAGCGTGTCAGTCATCTTGATGGAGCACTTAAAGAGTGTCTGAGACAGCTTCGACAGTCAAGACAAGAGCAAGAGCAGAATGTCCAGGTCACTGTGTCCAAGACAAGTTCTGAATGGGAGTTTAGAAAGTCTGAACTTGAAAATAAGCTTGTTCAGCTCCAGGCTGAACTGCAAAATTCTAAAGCCAAAGACAGTAACGTCAAAGATCTTCAGTGTAAGCTTGAATATGTGGAGAAACAGAACTCAATACTCACGATTGAGCTTGTTTCCATATCTGAGGAGCTCAAATTAATGACATCTGAAAGAGACTTAACCACTCATGCTGCTGAAACGGCCAGCAAACAACAGCTCGAGAGTATCAAGAAGGTTGCTAACCTTGAAGCAGAATGCCGTATGCTTAAGGAATTTGTTCGGAAAAAATCAGCCGTTAACCACCACAAGTCTAGCGCTTCTTCCTCTGTTTATGTTGAACCTTCCACTCATAGTTTATCAAATACTGGAGAACAGCTGTCTATAGTCGAAAATGATAGTTGCAACACGAATGGTTTGGAGCCAAATAATAATTACCAAAACAGTTCTGGCTTCTTGTCTTCTGCTTTAGTTTCTGAATTGAGTCAATATAATCATGGAAAGCCACATAAAAGAGACCTTATAGCGTCGTCTCTAGAGATAAATCTGATGGATGATTTTCTTGAGATGGAGAAGCTTGCAGCACGTCCTGACATAGTGTATGAAAGAAGCAATGGCAGAGGAGCACACATCAGTGAACCCATTTTAAGAACTGAACTTGGAGCCGCGATTAGTCAGGCAGCTGACGTGGAGAAGTTGGCAAAGATGGAGGAGGAGAAATTGAAATTAGAGATGGAATTAACTCAGTGTCAGGGAAAGCTTAAGATATCTAAAGAACAATTAGAAGAAACCATGGACAATTTAACTGAAGTAAGAACTCAGTTATCTATGGAAAATGATGGCAGGAGAAAACTGGAGGCTGAATTCAAGGCTACTATAACCAAGCTTAAAGACTTAATAGAACATTCGCAGAAAATGGAGGCTGAGATTGTCGAGCTCAAAGCAAAGTTATCTATGGAAAATGAAGCAAAGAAGAAGACTGAGGCAGAAGTCGAGTCTGCCAATACTATGCTCAAGAATTTAGTTGAACGCTTAGAAGAAGCACAGATTGATGTTGTGGAGCTCCAAGCTCAGCTCATTACAGCTAATGAAGCAAAAAGAGCTGCTGAGGCTGAAGTTAAGGCTATCAATGTGAAGCTTAAGAAATTAGAATTTTGCTTGGAGGAAACTGAAGTCCAGTGTTTAGGGATTCAAACCCAACTAGAAATGGTGGAAGGAATGAAATCTGGAGTTGAGGCTGAACTTGAAGCTATCAATGCAAAGAAATATGTGTCAGAGTCACTACTTAAAGCGACTGAATTGGATCTTCAAACATTGCTTTCTAAAGTTGATTTTCTTCAAGAGGAGCTTTCCGAGGAAAGGGATTTGCACCAGAAAACTGCTGCCAAGTTACAGAAACTAGAAATTGATAATTCAGTGAAAAAATCTGCATCCCAGCTTCAGAAAGGAACTATATTCGGGGAATTTACAATCAATAAGGTCAGTTGCCTCATATTTTTAGAGTTCAACCCCTTGTGTATGTATTTTAAACCTTGAAAATAGCTTAGAAGTTCTTACAGATCCTTCTAATCAACTAGCAACGTTTTGGTAATTGCTGACCCTTCATTTTCGTAGACTTTTTTCTTCTAGAGGAGATTAAAGAATTATAATATTTTTATGATCTGCAACATTTAAAAAAAATTGGTTGTCATCTGCATGCAGTGCTATTTTAAGTTGCACAGGATGTGACAATACATGATTAGTTTAGTATGTGTCCATATATGATTACGGTGAGATATTTGGACGTGCAAAAGATATGTTTGAAAGTTGAGTGTTGAAGGTGGGGCAAAATGTTATTGAATGCATAATATGCTTTGGCTGCAGTTGATGTTTATAAACATTAAGAATGAATGTGAGAACATATCTTTTATTGTCTAGCTTATAAAGCATATTAAGGTTGTCACTATCATTAGACATTAGAGTAATGATATTTCTTCAAAACAAAGACAAGACCGCTTCATAAGTTTTCAGGTTTCCTGTTACTTATAAGGTAAAAATGGCAGTTTATTCAGTATGTTCTTGGAGACAACTAAAACCCAGTTTTACTTTCAGGAGTTTTTGTGTTACTTTGTGATTTTAATTCTCCGAAAGTCCTTATGTTTTACACTATGGTGAGAGGATAGTGTAAATCATTGTACTCATTCTTTTTCTATTTTAATAAATGCTAGACATTCTGATATCTAAGATCTCTTCTCGATATAAACTTTTGCAGGACAGCGATAAGATAAGACTTATATTTAAGTGGGGGAATTTTGGTGTTATTTGTTTTATGTTGCATGCAGCATGCACAAATTTACATTCCGGAAACCCTTGTCAGTTGTTTTTCAGTAACGAACATGTTTTGTCCGTGTTTCCTCATATTTATATCAATATGTGCATGGCAGGATAAAGAAATGGCAATAGCAGCTAGTCGATTTGCAGAGTGCCAAAAAACAATTGCTTCCATTAATTGGCAATTGAAGTCCCTTGCTAGCATGGATGATTTCTTGATCGAGTCAGATGAGCCATTACAGATACAATGACATGACATCCTCTTCAGAAGTTGCTCTTTTCTGAAGGGAGGATGATTGTCAAAGTTTGAAATAATGCTGTTGAATTTAAGATTGAACAATTGAATAGCAGAAGAAGTTCCAAAGCTGGAATAGCAAAATCTTTGGTGCCATTTGATAAGTGCTTAGGCATGAACTTATTAGGTAGATAAAAAAAAAATATAGTCATGTGCTGTACTAGTGAGTGTTATGTGCATATTTGAAGTACAAAGGTTCCAAATTCATTGTACAGAAGTTCACGAGAAAAAGTATGTGGTCATTATCATCATCATTAAATGCTTCCAAAAAGTAATGGGTTTGGACTTTGGTCTTAGTCATATACATGAAGATAATTGAAGCTCTCGATATCTTCCTCCATACACAACTTATTTAATTCAGTTAAAGACATGATAATATTCTGCTTATTCTGTAAAAAGAACCACGAACCACCACCTAGCTTCGCCTTTGCCTAGGCGCTCTCACCTTTACATCTTAGTGACTCGAACTCACAACCTTAATGTGGAAAGTGAAATGTGTGTACCATCCTAACAACTCTTGTCTTATAGACTTCTTCTTCCATTTATATATATTCACCATAAAATTACAACTTTATTTATGTTATATTCTGTATCAGAAGATTTTCCATAGCTCTTTCAAGTGTTAGGATTTTTATATGGATTTAGAAATCCCATAGCTCACATGAAGTGCACACGTTTATTTTGGGCTTAACCCATCGATGGCCCCTTAAAGTTGGCAAGATATTTTACTTAGACACCTCAACTAAGCGATGTTCATTTTAGACACCTCATGTAAGGTTTCGCTATGTCATTTTGACACTTTTTACTTACATGGCATAATGAGTGTGATACACTCATTGACTGGCGCGTGAAATATTTTCTTTAGTTAATTTTTAATTTTTTTTTGCTTCTTCTTCCCCATTTTAAGCCACCATTTTGCCCAAATTAAATTTCATCCATGGTGAATGAAGGTTTAAGCAAAATGATGGAAAATGTTGTTAAAATTTAAGAATAAATCCATTCATAAAATTCTTTCTTGAAAGAATTTAATATTTGTAGGTAAGTGAATTTAAGAAGAAACTTATCTTGATAATTTGAGGGAGAGTGAATTTCTATAAACTAAGATAAAAAAATTCTTTAAATGAGCAAATATCTTGCCATATCAAGCTATTCTTCAATCGGGTTGGTGGGGTCCCCACCGTGGGGGCTTTCTTGATTAATTAATTTTACTCAAAATTAATCATTTAAAAATTACATTTGATACAAATGACAAATGTCATCATTTAATTCGTCACTTTACACGTCATTAGCGAGTGTAACACACACACCTTATGTATTTTTACTGATACTAAAGAAGGTGTCAAAATGACACAACGGGACCCTACATGAGGTGTCTAAAATGAACATTGTCCAGTTCAGGGGCGGAGCCACATAGGCTCCAGGGTGTCCAATTGGACACCTTTCGTTGAAAAATTATACTATATATACACGTAAAGTTTTGACTTTATATTGGTATATATAGAATTTGGACACCCTAAAATAACAAAGTAATGTGTAGTGGAGTTGGTAATTGCCGTCATGAACCTGCTTTCTGCCCTCGTTCGATTCCCTGCAGGTGTGTTTCATTTTTCTTTAATTATTTTGACTTCTTGAATTTTATTAAGTAAATAAACATGCGTAACTTTTACATAAATGTTCAGTAGCTTGGTGGTTAATGGTGCCATGATTGGCTTCAGGGACCCACGTTCAAATCTTACATCCACTAACTTTTTTTTTTTTCAATTATAATTTCCTTAAATTTTAATACCTTTTCCTTGTGGAATAAGATTTCCTTAAATTCAATACTTTTTCCTTGTGGATTTTTTCAATTAAAATTGAATTATTTCCTCAAATTTTAATACCTTTTCCTTGTGGAATAAGATTTCCTTAAATTTTAATATTTTTTCCTTGTGAAATAAGATTTTCTTTCTCTAGGAGACTCATTTACCCAAATTATACCACATTATTATTAAGAATAGAATCTCAATAATTCTCTCTCTATTTTTTCTTCTCTTTCTCTTCTTTTATAACAAAAATAACCAACTTAATATTTTAGTTTCAAGTTTCAATGGACATGAAGAATTATTATAATAGAGTACGAAAAAAAAGTTTGACTTCTCTAAGTCAATCAAATAATGAAACAACGGTAGATCAATACTATATTTAAATTATGTTTTTCATAGTAGTTTATTTTGTCTTTATGTTAGTTTAGAATTATACACTTGTAATTCTATTTAAATATTCTTATATTTAATTAAATATTGCTTGACTTGATTACTTGTTTTGGTAATTTAAATTGTCGTTTTTTTTAAAAAAAAATTACTATTAAAAGTTTGGACACCCTTCATAAAATTCCTGGCTACGCCACTGGTCCAGTTAAGGTGTCTAAGTAAAACATCATGCCAACTTTAGGGGGTCACCGATGGGTTAGGCCTTTATTTTGACAACCAAAGTAGTTATTGTCTTTTCTTATATGACTTAGGACCAAACTGATCATTTTTAGATACATTAAGGACTAGTATCATCATATTTATACATTAAGGACAAAATGAAATCAAATTAGTACATAAAAAAAATAAGGTAGACCTAGCCTCCCACCGCCGCAACCCTAATTTACCTAGAGAATCCAACGTATATGGCCACGATGGCCTTGGGTGAGCCTATAGTGGAGGCAGCTCAGGCATTATCTACTCCACCATGGATGACATATGCCAATTTGATGAAATCTACTCCCACATTAATTAAATCAGATCCTTGAAAACTTATTATGTATCTTCATGATGAGCCAAGAGTTGTATGGGAAAAAGAAGTTTATCAGATTTTAGTCAATGAGAATTTATAATATGTAGTGATTCGAAAATTCTCTTACGAATGGTCATATATTCAAGATTTAATGAAGCTAATTCTCAAACAATGTAAACTGAAAGGGGAATGCAATATAATGGCTACTAAAGAATTTTTTTTTTCATTTTTACGCCACCCCATACCTCTACCCCCACCCCACCCAGGCTATTCCCGTCAAAATCTTTTTTTAAGAAAAAACTATTTCTGAGAAATATTTCAAATTTTAAAAATTTTCATTTTTCACACCAATCAAACCCGTAACCCCCC
>JAJOOF010019508.1:0-11713 GCA_029582545.1 Solanum lignicaule | reverse complement strand
TATATATATATATATATATATATATAGTATAACTTACATAAATCTCATAGTGTAAGACCTAAATTGCATTATATCCCTACTCTTTTCTATTTTACAAAAATCCTTTCAAATATCAGTCTTCCGGATACATTAATTGTGATACATTATACAACTAGTTTGTTGAGATTAAAAAGGAAATTAAATATAAAATTAAATGTCAGTTCCCCAAATTATGCAAATCAAACTAATGTCAATCTCTCCCAAATAACAGCTCCAAACAATCAAAATTTTCTTCTCAAATTCTATCCCAAATCATAACAGATTCAAAAAAAAAATCGACAATTTTATATAGTTATGTATCATATACAAAAAAAACTATGAATATGATATTACGTGAATATTTAATTATTATTTTTATAAGCGAAATAATACCTTTTTCAAATGAAAATAATAATAATAATTAAGGGTCTAATTACTTCTAACTTTATAAATTTTCAAAATGTTTTTGTTTCTTTTTGTCCATAAAATCTTTTTTTTTTACCCCTATGAGCTCTCCATCTTTGCTCCCTTGGTAATTTAAACCCACAATCTTTAAGATCGGAAGTGAAGGTACTTACCATCCGAGCAATTTTCATTCATCTTTTGTCTATAAATCATAGTTTTATTATCAATCTTTTTTTACCAATCAAAGAAATTACTCATTATGTCCCTATTTATGTGACACTTTTCATTTTTCGAGAGTCAAATAATTTAAGTTTGATTGGAAATTTGTGCGTGGAATCTCCAATTTTTTTGAAATGAAATTCATATATTTGTAAACTATATAAAAAATATTATAAATCATAATAATTGACAATTCAAAATAATTAAAAGATATATAAAAATAAATAAATTTACAGACTAAAATAGAAATATTATTTGAATATCAAAATCCAAAACAGTAATAGAGTAACATCATTTTTTTTTATTAAGTTGTTAGTGAAAAGTCTCAAATACTTGACCCTCTATATGCATTATGCACCACGTATATCTCTTCTCAATTCTTACTCTTCCTCTGCTTGTACACAAAATTCTTGAAATCAAAGCAGAGATATACCAATGGATATTCGATTATCATACAGAAATATTTCTTCTCACGGTTTATGGTCTTGTCCAACAACTCAAAAGGGTCTCAAACCTTGTTGTTCAGGAAAAAATTCTCAGCAAAATGGTGATTCCAACAGCAATTCAGGTTGGGTATTTTACTTCAGTGTCAATTTTTTGAACATTCATTGATATATAGCTTTACCCTTTTCTTGATTTTGTTGAAATTGTTGTTCTTTAGATGCATATCAGTAGTTTTAGACCATTTTGACTAGTAGCTGGGTCGACCCTTTTCTTGTTATAGTGAGAACTGTCTCAAAGTTGTAGTCTTTTAGTTGCAAGTCAGTAGTTTTAGGCATAAGAATGGTGATTCCAATAATGATGATTCCAACTATAAAACAGGAAATGAGGTTGGGTATTTACTTCTGTATCAAAATATTTGACCATTCATTGGTATTTGGCTTGGACCCTTTTCTTGATTTTGTTGAAATTATTCTTCTTTAGATTCATATCAGTAGTTTTAGACCATTTTGATTAGTAGCTGGGTTGACCCTTTTCTTGTTATAGTGAAAACTGTCTCAAAGTTGTAGTCTTTTAGTTGCAAGTCAGTAGCTTTAGACAGAAGAAAGGTGATTCCAACTATAAAAACAGTAAATGAGGTTGGGTATTTACTTCTGTATCAAAAAATTTGACCATTCATTGGTATTTGGCTTGGACCCTTTTCTTGATTTTGTTGAAATTGTTGTTCTTTAGATGCATATCAGTAGTTTTAGACCATTTTTACTAGTAGCTGGGTTGACCCTTTTCTTGTTATAGTGAAAACTGCTGCAAAGTTGTAGTCTTTTAGTTACAATTTTCAATAGCTTTAGACAGCAAAATGGTGATTCCAACAGCAACACTCAGGTTGGGTATGTCACTTCAGTATCAAAATTTTTGACCATTCATTGATATATGCCTTGACCCTTTTCTTGGTGTTATTGAAATTGTTGCCAAGTTATTGCATATCAGTACCTTTCGACCATTCACTAGTAACTGATTCGACCCTTTTGGGCCTTTTCTTGTTATTGTGTGCAAAATTCTAGTCTTTTAGTTGCAATTCAGTATCTCTTTTTAACCATTCATTGATATATAGCTCAACCCTTATCTCTGTTATGGTGAAAATTGCTGAAAAATTATAGTCTTTCAGTCGTAATTCAGTTGCTTTAGACCCGTTCTTTGATATTTGCTCTACCCTGTTTAATTCTATTGTTGAGGCTGTTGCCAAATTTTGTTTTTTAGTTTCTGTAGTTAAGAACTGATTTTTCCCTTTAGTCTAAGCAACGGATGGTGGTGATGAACTGCTAGAAAGCTCATGTATGGGCATATGGCTTAGGATGCTTTGAAAGATGCAAGATTTACCATTTACTACATGGATTATAGTGCAATCCTTGCAGGTCATGGTTACAGAGGCCAATCCAGTATTTAAAGTCTGTAGGTGCACCTAGTGATGGAGACAAGATTTTCACATATACATGAAAAAAATTAACCTTCTATAATGTTCGGATGAACCCCTTTCTGCCCGTCTAGCTCCGTCCCTGATGCACCATATGCATCCCAGATAATTGGTTCATGATATACTGGATCTACCGTTGATTGGGAAGGAGTATTTGCAAATTTGTACTATAGGGGAAGTGTGTTGTTCTAGCATTACTATATGCTGCATGATTGGAATCAGGATAACACGGATGTGGTTGTTAGGATTTAACCACTGGCTGATTTAAAAAGACAAGTTTGTTGTTTACAAGCACCGAGGAGTGAGGACCAATTTTTTTTAGGGAGATCTTTACTAGTTTTAGAGACCCGAAAAAGAACAAAAAAGAAATAGGATTAGGTATCAATTTTGTTTGGATTCTTCTTCAGAAACTACTCGGGATTGTGTTGACTAAATCTATTCCTGACTCTTACTCCTGTGTATTAAAGGGGGAAGGGGTTCAGACTCCATATTCTAGAAAGAATCAGCTTCTTAATCCAATCTTAGTTTTGCTTTTGTAGCATCCATCATTCCTTGAGAATGAATCTGTTTGAGGATCGAGAAATGAAAGGAGAAATAGACATCTTTGCAATAGAGTTGGAGATGGTGGAAGTTTCGAGGTTTTAGAGCTGCTAAGGCATTATAGTTGGAAGTAGTATGCTTAGGCTTCAAAACGAGGACTCCAATGTTGAGAATGATAAAGAAATTAGATCTGAAACTTGATTAAGTAGGCAGCAATTAGAGAAAAAGGAGGATGAGGAGAACAATAAAAAAGAGAAAATCTCCGTCTCCAGGAATTTCATCATGAAATTCTTGGAAGCTCAAGCAACTGTTTCACATATACTGAAACTTAGAAAATATCAACCTTACATAAATGTCTTATATTCTCGCACTGCATCTTTACATGAGCTGCACAAGTCCAAGTTATAGTTCCAACCTCCATGTATCCTAGCAGGGTGGTGATGAGTTCCTATAAACAGCAACAACATATCCAATGAAATCCCACTAGGTGCGGTCTGGGGAGGGTAGACCTTACCACTACCTCGTGGAGTTCCTATCCACCTCCTCAAATAGATGATCACATGCTTTCTACCTAGTATAATTGTTGAGATAACTTTTACTAAAGCAACTCTCTAGAATTAAAAAATACGCTGCTGCATACTCACAAATTATTTGGATCAGTTGAATAGCCTACTCGAGCACCTAAGAGGGACAGACTTGAAGCTTCTGCCTGTTACATTCACATAGAATCCAGAAGCTCCAAAATACTATCAAAATGATGTACATCTTTCATTATATACCGAAAGTTTTAACTACTTTAAGCATCAATTGTTTAAATAAAATCTGCTTGTTCTTTCCTTCTAACATCTGTTGATCCTTTCTAGCCATATTGTCCATACGATGCATATTCCAATTGTCCAAAAAAAGGCTTCATCTGTTTCTCCATCTTTTTGTCCTTCTTAGCTTAGCACTGCCTCCTTTAAGGTCCTAGGCTTAACCCAGTGTACACCAAACAAGTTGAGCAACATGCACTAGACTGCCAGACTTCCCTGAAATGCAAGATGGTGTTGGAGGGTGCTTTCACATATGTAACGTCTGCTGCACAAATTACAACCCCTCCTAGCAAATTGTCCGTGTGAGCTAGCTGGCCACTTTTTCTAGAGTGCTTTTGTGGTCCAGGTCATCTTCAATGGACACTTTTTCTCATTGTCCCTTCGCTGTTCACAATTTATAGCAAGGGTTAAACTGTAAATCTGCTGTCCTTTTTCGCTTTCCACCATAGCTTATCTGTTTCTATCGGCCTTGGCACCACTCAGACCGTGAGATAATATTTTCTCCAACTCTGGTCCATTAACCTCTCATGTGTCCTTAATTTCATTGCTACTCTTAAAGTTCCAAATTGAATAAGAAAATATGTATTCATCCATATATTTTTGATGCTTTCTCTGTTTTGAGTATCCTGTTTCTCTGATTATAATCATTATTTACTACCAGCTGTTTGAGAACGCCCTACTCGATCATAGACATTAGTTTAGGGTACCTTGGACTCTTCGGTCAGTCGGAGTCCTTAGTAACAGCTTGGTGGTATAATCTTCGACAGCATGTATATTGACCAACCTCAAAGGGACATCTACTATATTGTTGTGTGTTGCCTATTAAAAGTTTTATCTATAAGGGTGTTTATTAGGACAAATGGCTCTTATATGTTGATTAGCGGTAGAAAATATGTTCTATTGGCTCATGGAATGTTAGCCCTATGTGTCAGAAGCATATAAACTTGAAAGAGGTTGAGAGGCCCTCGTACTTCTATACCGATTTTGGTTAGGTGCCTTGAGCTATTTGTGTTTGTAGCAAAAAGAGTAGTTAGTTTATCGGAATCAAAGTAAATAAGATAATAATAGAGAACAGTTAACATAATATGGTCATAGATCTTAGGTTGTAACTTGGTCATAAGCGAATTTGTTGATGTTGCACCCATGACGTATGAAAAGGGCCAAACATTGGGAACTACCCGGAAAGCCGGTAGAGATGCACACACACATCCCCCCAAAGGAGTATAATGAAACACCAGTGTTTCCTTCTCATAATGAGACATGGTTCCTGGTTTTGAACTGGTCTCACTGCAGTTTGGCTTCTGTGGAAAATCTGACTGGAGCTCCATTCATTATTTGATTGAATTATTCCAACTGGTTAGGCTGGTCTAGATAAGATGAGACTAAGCAGAACACCATAGTTGGATCGAAAGAGCTCATGTGATGGACAAAATAACCAGAATTGCAATTAGAGTGTGTTATTGGGAGAAAATAGCACCCATAAATAATATTCACAATAAAGGAATAAAAATGGGCACCAACATGAGGTAATCAACAAAAATAAAATAAGAGAAACTAGGACACAAGATTTTTTTTTTTTTTTTGATAAAGTTAAAGTTGTATTCTTCAGCATTAAGGGTATGCTGGCTACCTCCAAAAAGTTACAAGCTAAATCCATAATTACATAGATCCTAGGAAATCTACCAACTGTTCTACTTCTTCTATACCATCTTCTTTACACCAAAAAAACAACATGTTAATGCAATTTTCTTCAACTTTCTGAATATTGTTAGTAATGTTCTCATGACACCTAAGGTTTCTTTCTCTCCAAATAGCCCACCAGACACAAGTAGGTACTATAGACCACCATCTTTTTTGGGTCTTGCTCCCCCCTCTCCTCATCCAGCAGCTCAAAAGATCAGCAGTATGTTCTGGCATCACCCAGGGCTCTTGAGAAATGCTGAGAACCATGTGCCACATCTGGACAGTAACTCTACAGTGTAGGAATAAGTGGTTGTTAGTTTCTTCCTTCTCATGACAAAAAAAACATCTGGAGACAATCTGGAAGCCTCTTTTCTTGAGTTTTTCCTGAGTGAGACATGCCCTTCTAGTGACCAACCAGGTGAAGCATTTCACCTTGGTTGGGGTGTTGCCCTTCCATATTTGTTTCCATGGACCAAGAATTCCCCCAGAGTGAGTCATGATCTCTCTCTTAGACAGTCTACGCACAGAGAGCTTACCATCAGAGTCATGTTTCCATCTTATACCATCTGCTTCTGTAGTAAGGCCCGTGAATTCACCCAGTTTGAGGAGTAGTTCAGCAATTCTATCCACTTCCCAATCATTTAGATTTCTCCTGAAGGTGAGGTTCCATCCCTGTGGGGACCAAATCTCAGCAATTTTAGCATCAGGATTGGTACAAAAAGAAGAGAGATCGGGGAAGACCGAGTTTAGACATTAGGACACAAGATTTTAACGTGGAGAATCCTTGTCAATAAGGATAAACAACAAATAGTTGAGGTATGAAACTTGCGAAAAAGTGATAGTTTAGGTGTGTATTTTACCATTAACTCTAGGCTTTATTTACTTTAGAATTATATAAAGTGGAGGTATTTGGTGGCATCTATATGCACTTGCGGTGACATATTGTTACAGAGTTGAATGCAATACCTTGGGTTCTTTTAGGAAGTGATCAATCTTTTAGGAAGTGATCAATCTTTTAGGAAGTGATTCTTTCTACTTATGAACTTAGATCTTAGTATTGTTAGTTAAACAACAACAAGAAGTACACTTCAATCTCAAACAGGTTGAAATTGGCTATATGAAACCTCATTGTTACTACTAAGCTCAACTCGTGTCATCATCATACCTAATTAAAATAAAAGTGAAAAATCACCTACATGGATTTTTTTTCCTCCATTTTAGCTAAGTTTGTTTTACCTGCTTTGAAATGTTTTTCCTTGAGCCGAGGGTCTACCGGGAATAACTTTTCTACTCCCAAGGTAGGGGTAAGGTCTGCGCACACTCTATCCTTCCTAGACCCCCATTTGTGGGACTACACTAGGTATGTTGTCGTCATTTTAACAAAGTTTGCATTTGTTAGAATATTCTAGGGTAATGCCAAGAAATTGTAGGTCTTTCGAGATAAACTTCACTCCATGTGATTTAGGTCTACCTCGTAACACCCTCCGTCACCATAGTTTCCACACTTACGAACCGGTATCTGTAGGATGACACAAGATATCACCAAGCCATCTTAAGCGGCCTTTTCTCATTTTATCCTCAACGTGTACCACTTGCACTTCCTTGCACCTTACATACTAGGTAAATTCAGTATGAATTAACATTATTTTCCCTTTGTAGGTGATAAATCCTCAACTGATTGGGACAAAGCCTGGTCAAGCTTCAGGAAGCGAAGCAGGAAGAACATCTTCTCAAACATCTTTTCGCAATTCTCTCCAAACAAGTACGTAACATGGAATCCTAAGCGTTCTGAATATCCGTTATCTGAAGAGGTTGATCCTATTAAGAGAGCAGAGAAATCAAACCTTATGCTATGGACAAGTCCACAATTCACTCTTGTTGGAGCAATTGTTATAGTCACATTTCTTTTGGTCTATTCCATTCTTGCTATAACAAAATGAGCTTTTCGAAATGTAAAACATCGCTTAAGTTTAGATCGATGCAGCTACGTGTATAAGTGAAAAAAATATCATGGTCGATTCGTTTAAAATTGTATAAAGTATGTAAAGTTGTATCAATGAAGAAAATGATAATTGTCTGCCTGTTATGCTGGTTGTGTTTTGTGAATAATATCTGGTTTGACAGGAATCACCACTGGCTGCTCAAAGAGGGAAAAAATGCTACAATTTATGTGACATTTGAACTCAACAGTTTTATTTCAATTGAGTTGCTTACTGCATCATTCATAAAAGGCTTGAACAGATAAATACATGCATCAGAACATATCCTTCAACAACAGCAACATAGACCATTCCACAAGTGGGGTCTATGGAGGGTGGTTGTACGCAAACCTTACCACTACATTTGTGGGGTAGAGAAGTTATTTTTGATAGACCCTTAGCTTAAAAAAAGCGCTTTACAGAACAATTTGAAATGGAATGTCAGAGTAGAAAGCTATGATGAAAATAGTGAAAAGAGGAAAGTACTGATAGTAAAAATAGTAGAATAATCGAAGTAAAGAAACAACAGTAGTAATGAAATTGAACAATAAGATAATGATATCATAACAATAATAATAATGGTAATGTAACAAAAAAGTGCTCCAAAGTAGAACCATGTTCTACCACTAGGAATGGAGAAAAAGTTGGACTACCTACTAACTGTTTATCCTAATCCTCGATCTCCTTATTCTCCTATCTAGGGTCCTTAGTGAGTTGAAAATGTGTAAGTTAACCGTAATCAAGAATTCTCACGAAGTGGATGAGTTCTCTTTGTCCATAGCCTAGATTTGCTCTAGGAGATGCATCTCTTTTTTCAATACTCATAATGATACTTTCTACATTATAACTTTATAAATAATGTTTAGGAGGCCAATGAGCTAACAAGACTAATGAGTTAATCAGCATTCCTTATGGATAGATCCGACCCGATATCTATTTTTAACATCTAGGACTTCTCAAAAAGAAAGAGATACATTGAATTCACATCACATATATGGAATTTTAACAAATTATTGGTCTTTCCTTATAGACTTGAAACTTTTCACTTTTATTTATATTCCTTAAGAGGACACTACTTTGACCTGTCTGCTTCTCTCCTCGAGCAGAGCTTTCATTGTTCTCACAAAGAGAAACATATTAATTTGTTAATGGAGGACATGGAAATTTAGAATTCATAAGATTAATTTATTATGTGTTGTAATTTACCTGATATTTTCATTTTCGCACGTACGAGATCTGAAAATAATTTATCTTCTGTTCAAATTGTAAGTGGTCATATCAGACCATTTTCCTATGGCTATTTACAATTTTGACTTATTAAAATATTCACTATGGGTCGTTTAGTATGATGGACAACCATAGATAGTTCTGAGATCAAAATTTAGTATTGTTTTATCTCTTGTTTGATTACTGATCCTGAGATAATTTATACTAGGATTAATAATTAGAATCATGATAAGTTATCCCTACCAAAGTAACGGGATTAGTTATCCCTACATAAAACAATAAAAATGACAAAAATACCCTTAAGGTCACCCGGACCTTTTTCTAGTAAAATAAGGTGAAGAATATTTTTTTTGTAAATAATTCTTCTTAGAAATTATGCCATGTATATATTTTTAATACAACAAACTAAACAATCAATATGAAGTAATTTTAATATAACTAATCTCAATCAACATATATAACGAATACCGACATAACCTACCTAACCTGTCTTCAAACCTGACGACCCCTTAATATTGGAGTCATGGATAAAGTTAAAAGTCCCATGGCCGTGTGCATGTCATGTCAATTATTGACTTGAAACTTTTTCTTTCCTTGTAATAATTCAAATTATGGTTAGTTTTTTCTATAAATAACTTTACATCTCCTAGTTCTAAATATGTGAAAGAAAGAAAAAAAACACAAAGATTTTCATATTTATAGGCTGAGATTTTCTCATTTTTTTTATTTAGAATTTATGAGTTATCAACCAATCATGAAGGGCATTGTTGTGAGGGGAAAAAAAGAAAGATTTCCACCAAAGAGAGGGAAAGTTAAGGTTAAGATAGTCAAGTGTTTTGTGAAGTTTATAGAGAATATTGTGTTTAGGAGATAATCTAAGTTTTGCGTCTTCTGATTAGCTTGTATAATTATATGTACGATGTTTTATTACATGTAGTCATTTCCTTGTTCGTTTTTATCTTTTCGATATGGTACATTAGTGGTTATTTGTCTAGTTAAAAAATGCATTATGTAATGTTGTCATTGAGGTCATATATATAAATCGAACATTCCATAAGCTTCTAGAGATTAATGCTTGGATACGACAAGTTGCTTGTGCTATAATTCAAGGACAATCAACAATTTTTAAAAAAATATTTTCTCTCTTTCTTTGGTATTACCTAACGGGGTTCATGTATATTTGGAGTTATTTTTTATTAATCATGTGATATTCAAAATTCACTATGGTAGGATACTTGGATTGTTGATTCAAATTTGTGTTGTTTAATCCAAATTTTGCCTATATGACCTTAATTATCATTTTCGGTGATAGTGATGTACACATGATTTCACAAGTGATATTAACATTTAAATAAGTACACAAAGAATAAATTACAATAAAACATCATATATATGTAAAAAGAAACACAAGTAGATTACTAAAATTCTCCTAGACAAAATTTTGCATTTTCTAAAATGTATTATCATAGACTCGTTAGAAATAGTACTAAATACTTCTTTTTTATATATATAAGATATCGAAAAAAGATCACTCAAAAAGTCATTGTCCATTCAATTTTACAAATTAATCTTAATCAACTTTATCATCGAAAAAACTCTCTCAACTACAATAATAATAAGTGTACCAGTTATTAAAACTGATAATTACATATTTAGTAATATTCACATCGGAAAGTTCCACTTAGAAAGACAAAGCGTATCCTAAAAAAGGAGATTTTGTATACCAAGTAGAACCGAAACTCAATTTTTTTAATTAAAGATAAAAGAATACGTATCGCCCTATCACGGCCATTTATCGGTACAACAAGTATAGATAACTTGAGCTTTCCATTGAAATCAAATTAATTATGAGAAAAAGAAAACAAGAAACAAGAGTTAGTTATGTCTCCATAATGTAGGGACAACTATTTCAGAAGCCATAACCACTAGTTACTCAATAAGATTTTATGTTTAAATGTCATTGAATTGTGAACTTATTGAATGGTAGAGATTTTATGTTAAGGTTAACGAAGAAGTTAGTGATTTTCTCCTTCTTGTTATTAAATAATTGTATTCTTGCAAATCAAACAAATAAAAAATATCAAATACATAACAAACTAAAATATTAACATTTTAAATAAATATTGAAAGTGTGGCTAAGGGGTCTTATTAAATGTCAAAATAATGACATTTTGAAAATTTTCCCAAAATAAAATAGATAAAGGAGGAAGTGGAAGAGAAGAAAATGAGTATTAGCTCGTAAGTGTTTTCAACAAAGTCGTCTTTATTAGAGAATATTTTATCACACAGTCATCTTTTGTTCTTGTTTATTTTAATGACTTCCATCGGATGAGGAATTTTCAAATTATCATTGAAAAAGGAAGAATTTTCAGATTAATATTAAAAACCTTTTAAAGTTAGGTTACCATTTGAAAAATCAACTCAAAATGAAAGTAATGAATAAGTCATTGAACAAAAAATGGAGACAAAAGACTACTCATCACTAACTTCCATTATTTAGCCAAAACCAAATATAAATTTTGTTAGTCATTCAAGGGACAAATTACTATGCATGTCTCCCTAGTTCTTTTCAATTATAGATTTGGCAAAAAATTTAGTCAAAAAATTACGTTATATATTAATGTTGATTATGTCAACAGAATCAGTTAATAAAGGTAAGGGTGTACATGATCGGGTTGATTCGGATTTTTCAAATATCAAATCAAACCATTTGTGTCGGATTTTTAAATTTATAAACCAAATCAAACCAATAAAACTCGGATTTTTTTGGATTTTTGGGTTTTTCCGGTAAAGTATTCATACAAACATATAATTTACTTGTACTTCAAATATTTCTTTAGTCCTATCAAAATACAACTATCTAAGGTGTTTCTTAAGAAAATAACACAAAATATGATATGAGTAATGACACTAAAATA
>JAJOOF010019507.1:0-11325 GCA_029582545.1 Solanum lignicaule | reverse complement strand
TGAATTGCACCTCTGTAACACTCATACCCAAAGTTCAACATCCTAATACCATTAGAGACTACAGAACAATCGAGGAAGCTTCTAATACTACTGGTTTAGACTTATAAAGTGAATACAATAATATAATATATATATATATATATATATATAAAGTGAATACATAATTTTTCCACCAATAAATATATAACGTGAATATAATTATAGAATATTGAACTTACATGCACGACTCGAGCTCGTTCACCAACAAAAGATTTTTTATCATGATCATGTGTATGGACATGCAAATGTATCTCACTTGGAGTTGGATCTCGACCATTTTTGATAAAATGTATCTCACTTGGTGTTGAAACCACACAAAAAAAGAATGACAAGCACAAGTGTCAACAAAGAATTAAATCTTTATTAGAACACATAACATATAAGAATGCAACACCAATGCTTATATAAACTATTTAGTCAACATGTTCTGAAGGAAAAAAGGTTGTAGTTATACAAAACATATTAAGCAACAATGTTTACTATATTAAATCATAATTCTTAAACTTGCAAGAGTTGGACAATGCAACCAATTACTCATGTAAAAGGTAATGAAAGGCATCAACAATCACATAAAGAAGAGGCATCGACAATTCAACATAAAAGCATATAGAATAGAGATACAATGAAATATATAAATAAAATAGATTTACTTGAGTTTAAAGACTTTACCTAAACAAATCTTCAAAGACTTTACCTTGAATTTCCTTGAGTTTCAGCCAAATCTATAAAAAAATATCAAATATGTGAAGAAAATTGAAAGAGTTAAAAAGAATATCTTTTGATTTTCAAAGAAATATGAAGTTTGAGTGTTGAAAGTAGAAAACAATTACCTTTTGATAAATCAACAGTGATGAAGAAGCGTCGAAGCAGCAACGACAAGTTTCCAGCAACGATGAAGTAGCGCCCAAGCAGCAGCGATAAGTTTCCAGCAACGATGAAGCAGCGTCCTAGCAGCAACACTTGATTTCCAGCAATGATGACGCAGCGTCCAAGCAACAACACCTAATTACCAGCAACAATGAAGCAATCATGTCATCGATACAAGAAAAAAAAATAGGTATTACAATAAGGTGAAACATTAATCTACACAAAACAAAAAGTTAAGTAAGTATCTGAGAAGTACAACTTTAGTATAATACACTCTTCAATACTAACAAGCCCTCTTCTATAACTAACCATTATATCTCTAATTAAGTAGGGTGCATTACCTTTTTCCCACTCAAATACCTATACTTATTTGTTCACATACAAAAATAAATAAACTTTTCAGTTATGTCCACTATAAATTTCTAATTTTAAATTCATCTTAATAAAAGACTTGTTTGAATCTCAATATCCCAAAGAGTGTCACATAAATTGAAATGAAGGAGTAGTATTTTTGTTGAAATATTTACATAAATAACTATTATTGGGTCTAACTAACAATCCATATCAGTAACTCTTCAAAAATCAAGAGAGCACCCCATGATACCATATAGATCTGCAAGTAAAAATGAAAAAATAAAAAAGGGGGTGGATTCAAAACTCGAAAATTTGAAGATAAAAATCAAAAGCTAGAGTACTAAATTATTCTTAAAATGTGGGTATTCACTTTTAGAGAATGAATCAGAGAAACCTATTGTCAAATTAACCATACAGTAGAATGAATCAATATGGGTCTACACTCAAAAAATCTTATGACAAGCAAACAAAAACAAGAATAACAACATCAAAATCGTTGTTACATATAGGGAAAAAAAGGAATGCTTACATAACAAACAAAATAGAGATGATTGCTAAATTGTTATTCTACAAGTAAAAGACAAACAAAATAGAGCTGAAATAGAGAGAATACTTACCCAGATTTGTGAAATTTCAATTTTTAACTTCACTTAACTCACCTTCTTCCAAGATCTACAAACTTTCACTTCACCAAGAGTTTTCTCACTTAGCAGGTGGGTGGGCAGGCGAGTGGGTGGGGAGAAGCTTGAGGTCCTCTATGTGAGAGACGTTTCTCACTCTCACACTTTAAGGTTTTCTCATTCTCACACTCTAAGAGATGAGAACTTTTGTCACACTCTCTCTCTCAATATGAGGGAAAAGTGTTAGGTTGAGAGGGAGATATTTGAGCCCTACAAAATTTGGGTAAAAATTAGCGACGATTTTAGCGATGGATATGCGTTCTGTCGCTAAATATTTCATTATGATTTAAGAGAAATTAGCCTACGACCAAAATATTTGTAGCAAGAAATAAAATAACACTAGCAAATAAAGGCGCCAAATTTTAGCGCCTAATTTTAACGACATATTTGAATTTTTGTCGCTAATCCGTCGCTATTGAAGATCCTAATATTTTCTTTGATATTTTAGCAACCAAATGAGTTTTCTGTTGCTAATCCGTCGTTATTTAGTGACAGAATATTGTTTGTCGCTGAAATCCATAGCTAAATGCTGTTTTTTTTGTAGTGTGGAGAGGCGACTTGGGAGACAGAGTGTGACATGCATGCGAGATATCCTCAACTTTTCAAAACTTCAGGTACTTTCTTTTACCTTATGTTCAAGGACGAACATGGTTTTTAGTGGTGGATAATGTAATGACCCGGAAGGTCATTTTTAGGAATTTTGAACTATTCATTTAACTTGAGTTAATTAATTGATGGGTAATTTTTTTTCCTTCTAAAAAATTAAGCTAGTTGATGATAATGGGCCAAGTCTGAAATATATTTAAGAGTCAATACTATTTGGCCCATATCTATATTTTTACCGTAAAAGCATGAACTCCTAACTTGAATGTTAAATTACTATAATATCCCTAACTTAGGTTGTGACTTTTTTGATAAGTTGTGACTTTTTTCTAAGGGTTGTGATTTTTCGATGAATTGTGACTTTTCCGAAGAGTTGTGACTTTTTTAATAAGTTGTGACTTTTCCAAAGAGTTGTGACTTTTTCAATAAGTTGTGATTTTTCCAAAGGGTTGTGACTTCTCGAAAAGGTCATGACTTTTCAGAAAAGACACAAAAAATATTTGTTCATACTACCCTCTGTTGACTATAAATAGAGGGGTTTCATCTCAGTTTTCAACTACAATTTTTTTTAATCGTCTACTCATCTTCTTCTTGCATTTTAATTTTTTTTTTGTGATTTATTGTCGTTGAGTGAGTTCGAAGTTTAGTGGAATATGAGGTACCACTATTGTGATGAAGTAAGTCGTTCTACCCTAAGATGGTATATTCCATACCCTCTATACCCTCAAGTACTTGAGGAAAATAATTTTGCTGATATAATAATTATTTTTTTGCTTAATATATACATTAGTATGTAAAGTTCCAAATGATGTAGTCTAAATTCATTTGTTTTTGTTTACAATTTCTCTTGTGATATAGATATATGCTTCTGAATATCTTTTCCAAATTTTAGAGAATTGTCACAATTTGTTTTTTATGCTCAAGACAAATAAATGACTTTATTTATCAATGCTACTTATGTGATTTAGATTCTCAGGAATTTTTCTTCAAAATAGCTATTACTATATAAACATTGCCCTTTTGTTTTACTTATTTACTATTTCTTAATGTTTCAGTAGTTTAGACGAAGAAAAGTTCATATGACTTGTAATAATGCCAGTTAAAGTTTGTATTAGTAATTTTTATTATTTATTTAATAGTTAAATGAGATAAATATTTTCATTATATATATATATATATATATATATATTTATAATTGGGTAGGTGTTTGTATTTAAATTAAAGTATTATATATGCCACAAATATATTATCAAGTTAACAAGATCTTCTAACTTCAAAATATATTGTTTTAAAATGTTTCGAGTTTTTTTTTAAAAAAAAAACTCACTCACAACAAATGTGAAAATATAAAATGTAGTTGTTCTCTTCACATGTTCATATGGCATCTAAGCAATTTAATGTCAAATACACATGCAAAACACATCTGGTAAGATGACAAGAAAAATACAAAGCAAATATTGTCTATAAGGTAATATTAGTGGGATAAGAGGTTTGCGTGAATAAGATATATGTATAGCGAGAGAGGTAAATTTTCTAGCAAACCAAGGTGGTGGTTATTTTTCAAACTACCCGAGGCAAGGTGGTAACCAAGATTGGGCTAGAGACGAAGGATGGAAAGATCGAGACCATGAATGGAGGGATCAAAATCCAAATTGGAAGGATGGGGAGAAGGATAGATATGTGCCTCCCCACGAGCGACAAAAGCCCAAGTATTCGAAAGGTGGAAGGTCCGAGGATATGCTCTCGCGTATCCTAAACAAGGTTGAAAGGTCAGACAAAATGATAAAAGGCATGAAAGAAGATATGTATACCCTTAACCAAACCGTCACCTCTCATTCAGTTTCAATTAAGCAGTTGGAGACCCAAATGGGTCATATCTCTTCTCATCTTAACCCATGACAGCAGAGGGGTTTACCTAGTGACACTATGGCTAACCCCAAGAGTGAGGTCTGAAGGTTGACTTACGTCATGCCACGACGTTAACTAAGGTGTTGTTTGGGAGGCAACCAAAAACCCCTTACTTGCTTTAGTTATCTTGATAAAATAATAGTGTGTTGATTGTGCAGATGGAAGTGTGGAGAGTGCACAAAAAGTGCAGATTGGTGAGGAATACAATCTGTCGGTGAGTCGCTGAAAGGGTCGGCGAATCTGATCTTACATGCCGTTTGATTCAATACATCTTAACGATTGGGACTGTAAAACTCGGTAGAGTGTGAATTTTGTCAGTACATTACCAAGTCGGTTGGCGATCTCGACGAAGATCACCGATGCAATGCCCACTTGAACTGAAAACTCTGTTATATTCGGCAAAAAAATCAAATGTTCAGAGCTTCGCCGGTTGATTGGGCGAGACCGACTGATATCGCCGAATGAGCAGAAATTGGATGGTCACAAGCCACAAGTTTAAAAGTTCTATTTCATTCACTTCCTTTCACTTTGTCCCTTTTTCAAACATACACTCACACCTTAGTAGTTACATTTCTTGTATGGTTAGAGTATTTTAAGTATCTAATTGTGCACGCATTTGGATCACATTGCTGCCTAGCACGTCAGTGCAATCTAATTCAGCACCAAAGGTTGGTAATCGAACCCCTTAGTTGTTTTATCAAAACTTGTACTCATCTGCATAATGTTTGATAGTATAAAATCTCTATTGAGTCTCTGAGTCGATGGAATTACGTTGCACTATCGATTATTAGTCGGTAGTAATTGTGAAATCGGTGAAATCCTAGTAGGCTGTGCTTTTGAGTTAAATTATTTTGCTATGGGATTACTAAAATTGTGTTGGGTCTTTGATGAATTTGTGTTGTACAAACTTTCATCACGTTATTAGGGGTTACGAGGTTGGATTCGAAAGAAATGGGTTAAAAATAGACACCTGGGGTAGTTTGGAGAGTCAAATTAATCTCACCGAATTGCTCGGCGGTTCGCCTAACATCCCCATTTCACCTTTAACTACTTGATTGATCTGTTGCTTTCGGTGGTACGTCTGATGTCACCAAGCACACTCGACGACTCGTTGAAAGCCTCCTTATCCGCCCTTTGTCTGCACCCTTGTACTGTCTATGCATCATTTTCAGTGAACTGGCTAATTGGATGCGTAATTCACCAATTATTTTGGTGAAGCTATCCTGCACGCAGGACTCCCCTGCTCCATGTTTAAATTTTGTCTAACTCTGTCTTGAAGTCTTTTACATAAATGACTAGACCTAAGGTCGCAGGGAGAGAGGTGCCATCCTGACATGTAAGAGCATGAGATTTCAAAAGAGACGAGAAGATAATAGAGCTGGCAAAAGAGAGGAGAGAAAGTAAGAAAGTGAGCTCCAGCAGAAGGGTCCCCATTGATCCCACTACCCTTTCGTGGAAACGTGGAGTCTACACTGCTATAAATTCTTTTTTGGTAAGCCATGACGTAGACAGAATGGTTGTTGCTAACATCACTGCAAAAGCCAGGGAACATGAACACAATGAGAACCAAAATGACAATTCGGGGACCATTGTTGAATTCTAGGCTAATGCATCAGGCAACGATGCCCCGACAGATGGACCAAGCGTGTAGACATGATCCCCTCTTTACCTCCCTCTCTATCTTTCTTTACTTTCACTGTTGGATATTCATAATTTACATTTGAGGACAAATTGCATTTCGTGGTAGGGTGAGGCCCACCTTGTTTGCTTGTTATGGATATTCATGTTTTGTATATATTTGGGTTGTTCTGTTTAAAATTGTTGTTACACTGCTTTTTGTAGATGTTTGAGCTCATGGCTCCCTTTTGTTTTAAATTACAAAACTGATTTTGACCTTTTCGGAAAGTTTTAAAATTTTCCGAAAATCTTTGCCACCTCTCGTGTGTTGAAAGTGGCTGTTCTTTTGTGAAATTTTAAGTCTCAGTTCGATCAATACTAATGACTTGAATAGTGCTACTAATCGAACAAACATGAATGCTCGGCTACGACGACACGAAATGAAGTTGCATAGACAATATGTGAACTCTTTGCATCATGTTGTGATTAGCCATTTATCGAATTGATTCTCTTGTAATGACCGTTGCACACTAGCGAAGTGTGTAGTCTTGTTTGACTTAAGTGTCGATGCCTTGTGTGATTAGCTTACTTTGAACCATGCATGAATAAATGTAGAATTTGCCCTGTTAGTCTGATTGATTTAGAAAGGTTTGCTCTTGAAATGATCTAAGGCAACTTTAAAGAGTGTGAGCCAAATCCGACATATACCTCTTTTGTGGCCTACCTGTGAGCGTGTGAAACTCTTTTGAACACCCCTTGAGCCTTACCTTTCTTTGGAAGAACCTTGATGAACCCTAGACCTTACTTTACCCACTACCTATAATCCTCTTGATTTGTGGTTTAGTGAATAGCCAACTTAGGCCAAAAGCCTAAGTTAAGGGTATGGTGAAAAGGAAGAGGAGAAGTCAAGAAGTGCAAGAAAAGTCTCCCTCAATCTCATGATATTGCAAAATAAATGAAAAATCTTTCCAAAAATAAAAATATGTGGAATAAAAAGTGCAAAAAGGAATTGGGTTTCCAAGCAATACATGGAGAGAGAATAAAAGGATGACTTAGAAGCACTAGAAGAAAAAGTGAAAATGAAAAGGAAAAGGACGTTTTGAGAACACCACACCTCACGAGGATGAATAAGTCATTGAGCCTAAATGACCATACCTTTGCACTCAGCCCCATTACAAGCCTTGAAAAGACCTTTTTGATCTTGAGTAAGCCAATCCAAATGTCGATTGGAAAATAAGGGTAAACCTATGGGTGAAAACATGCATTTTGTTCCTCTTTTTGAGTGTGAGCATTGCTTCTGATTCCTGATCTTAAATTGATTAACCTCTAGGTATGAATATGGAATCATTCTTTGTGTGAGGGCATTTAGATACTTTTTGTTGAGCTTGAACTTGAACAAGTAGCAAGTATTGTGAGCATGAGAATCTTTGGTAATGGTGTGTCACAGCTTGAATCTATGAGTACACAATTGATCTTTGCATAAGTAATTTGAGTCTTGTTGTGTACATTCATGATTGAGTCTTGTGTAGCCCTATTTGAGACACCCTTTTTGAATAGCTGAACGTTGCTTGAGGATAAACAAAAGTTTAAGTTGAGGGTGTTGATGAGTCCACAAATTGGACTCATTTAGGGCTATATTTTAATAGAAATTGTGTCCTCAAATGCTTATTTAATCTCAATATCTGATGAAAACCATTAAGTTTCAAGAATTTGGAGTTTGAAGGAAAGCATGCACACTACTTCGCAAAAGGGAATGTAAAGGCTGAGAGAACAAGAAAAGGAAGGCCTGAGGATCACCGAGTCCACTTGGTGAATCGCCGAAGGATACCACTTCGCCTTTTGTTCAGTGTGCTGAGGGATGAAGGAAAGGATCAAGTCGGCGAAAAAAGAGAGCAGTCAGCGCATCGCTGAGGAGTTCTGCGTAGCAGTACTATGTCGCCCAATGACCCAGAGCACGACGATGCCGAAGGATGGTTCAAGATGGCGATGAACTACACCAAAGGATGAATCGCCGAATTGATCGGCGATTCCGACTAATGTCGCCGAATGATCCGCCGCAACATAGATTTTTGAAAACTATAAATACTCGTTGAGAGTTATAGCTTAGTATCAGAACTCTTAGTATTATTAGAAAATATCATAGTTTTTAGTACTTTTTACATTTTACTCTCAAGTTTGGAGAGGGTTTTGGGAACTTGAAGAAAGGATTTCATCTTCCCCAAGTTGGAAGTGGGTCTTCCCTATTCTTCTTCCTTTGCTTAAATCAAGGTTTAATTTCTTATACACATTTGATTTCACTATCATTAGGTGTATTTTTTTTATTTCTTGATGTGTGGCTAAACACCCCCATTTTTGGGGTGTGATTTAGCAAATATGTGTTGATATTCTTGTTGGGTCTTGCTTGCTGATAGGTTAGATGTATTTTAATGGTGATTTTACCTAGTGTTTGTGGTTTAATTTAATGGGTTTATAGTTGCAAATACAAAGCCACCCATGTGTTTTCGGCTTGCCCGAGAGGGAGATCAAGAAACCAAGACCACTAGACTGATGGCCTAAGGAGTAGGTCGACATGAGGTTTAGCCCGAGAGGGTGAGCCCTAGTCCCATATCCTAACACTCAACTCTAGAGAGTGAATGGGGTAAGCCGCAGGCTGGTCTTCATGCGGCAAATGGGTGTCCGAGAGGAATGCATTTGAAACGGGGTAAGTTGCTCGAGAGGGAACTTATTTTCATCTAAAGCTTAGCCTAGTCACTATTATCTTGCAAATTTCCTATCAAAAGCATGTACCCAACTACTTATCTCAACTTGTATTGCGGTCGCACCCCAAGAACTCTTCCCCATACTTGATTTTCTTGTCATTTTTATTGTTTTTGCTATACTTGTGACAAAACCCCCAAATTGATATTTGACACTTTTGTGTCCCCCTTAGATTTAGAATGTTTTTAATCGTTAATGTCTTTAGCTACGACTAGTTAGAACTAAATTTTATTTTTCTATTAATTCTCAAAACCGCTCCCTTGGGACACGACCCCAACCCTTGGTTGGGTTACTATATTATCGACGATCGTAGACACTCGTACCATAGGTTAGTGTCGTTGGTCACGATAAGCATCAGCGACCATGGCAAGTGGTTAGTATTTGCGCTTCTTTTTTTCATCTTCTGCTTTCCACTCCTCATTTAGACCTAAACTCCATATCTTAGAAATGGTGTGGGTAGTTATCCCCAAAATTTTCTCAATTTTTGAGTTCCATTTCTTCTGCTTGTTACTCCAATGCTTCTTATGAGATATCTGAAGTCCCATACTCTAGAAGTTGTTCCTAAGCTAACATGATTCTGATGAACACGATACGAATCAGTAAAATATCTTTATGTTTGCTTTTTGTTCATCCTAAGAATTTTAAAAAACCTTTGAGTATTGCAAAAGTTGTGTGACTGTGGTGCAAATCTTCTTTAAAAATATGTCATTTTCCTCTGCCACATATAAGAAATAGTGTAACTTGTTTCGTATATGTGTGGCTTGCTTGATAAAAATATGTATGTTATTCTCATCAGATGCTTATGATAAAAGCTTATGGCTGCTATGTTTTATTTCCTTGGTGTGTATCCTTAGATTAGCTAATTGATGTTTGTCCATATTCACAATCTTCTTAGCATGTGTATAATAGTTGCATGTAGATCTTTGGGAACTTTTAATTAAGTACTAATCTACTTGATTCTTCATTAAATCAACTATTCAAAGTTTTAAGTGTGGTTTCATTTTGTAGATTTCATCCTGGATCAATACACGAGTTTTTAATTGCTATTAAATAGGTCTATACATTTCTTTTGTGTAGAACACAAATTGTCCTAAATATCCCAAATAATTTTTCACTGTTTCTTCTGGAGATGTCGGATTTTCTTCCTATTTTATAACTTTAAGATCAGATTGAATCATTAATCACTATAAGGTGTTCGACAATATGCCAAAGAAAATGAACAATTTACCTGGAATATATTCATCTACAAACTTGTAGGCCCCTATCTATTCCATCTCTCAAGCCCCGAAGATAACGCCCAACCCTTTGGACTCCATATATCTTTTGACTCTATATATTTGGGCACCTGATATCTATGAGGGTTCACCGATGTTATAATTTTATATTCTTTTGAGATTTTAGTTTGGGTCAAAGAATGAACTACGTGATTTTCTTAGGAAATTGAAAATTCATTGCAACAAGCATGTTAACAAGTAATACCGATATTAAGCAATCTCTTTCTGGGCAACAATGAAGAATGTAAACATTTTCGTACCTACAATAGAACATATAATAATATGTTTTCATTCCCCTCTCATGGGTTAAATTATGATAGAAATTTAGCATAGAGAAATCACGGCATATATACATTTAGAGTTCAGGGACAAATGTATCACTTTATGGATGATTTAGTTGCTACAAATGAAAGACCAAAAAACTTAAAACTGTATTTCTAAGATAATGAAGTTAAGATAAAAAAAATTGAATGACTTTACCAGCTAATCTTAGTGAATCCATTGTGATGAACTTGATGAATATACTAAAAGCTAACCCATATACTATCTTTCCAAAATCGTCAACAGATGTTCCAAAACTATCTGAATTCTACATTGCACTTATGCGAGAAGGAATGTGAGGGAGAATGTCTCTCTCCTAATCCTTATCTAATGCTCAACATGATATGGCTACTCGAAGAGCTTATGCGAGAAGGAATGTGAGGGAGAATGTGGAACAAGAAGCTCCTCAAGTTTCGATCGATCCTTTGGACGAGCAAGTTACTAATGCGGAGTTTAGGGTTGCTTTTTAAGTTATGGCACAAGTCGTGACGACCCAAGCCAATAGGAAGGTTGTGGTTCCCATGAACCCAAATGTTGGTACGACGACATCTAGAGTGAGGGAATTAATCAGGATGAATCCTCTAGAGTTTCATTGTTCTATGGTTGAGGAAGATTCTCAAGAGTACATTGATGAGGTCTACAAGGTGTTGATGATCATGGGAGTGACACCGGTGGAAAAGGCGGAGTTGGCCTCTTATAAACTTAAGGGTGTGGCTCAAACATGATATAACCAATAGAAAGAAGGGACACCAAAATATGTGGGTCCTATTGATTTGGAGAAGTTTAAGGCCGCTTTTATTATAGGTTTTTTCCCCCTTGAGATTAGGGAAGCCAAGGTACTTGAGCTCATCAACCTTCTACAAGGAAGTATGAGTGTGAGGGAATATGCTTTGAATTTCACAAAA
>JAJOOF010019506.1:0-10703 GCA_029582545.1 Solanum lignicaule | reverse complement strand
TATCATTCTTATTTTTGTTTCTCTTGTTCCCTTAGTCCCGATTTCCCCCTTGATTATGCTTATCGCTTATAGTCATTTTTTTTGCTTCCGCGACCAAGAATGTGTAATGATACGCTATGAGGCTTGTTTGGGGTTCCTTCGGGTTCCCCATTGCCGGTCACGTCTAGGCCCCAGGCTTGGGTCGTGACAGATTGTTATGTTTTCTAATGCAAAAAATGAGCTTGTTCTGATGCGGCCAGTGATTGAATGGAGAGTATGCATGTACTACCGCAAATTGAATGTATGTACAGAAAAGGATCACTTCCCTATGTCGTTCATGGATCAGATGCTGGATGGCCTTGTTGGTAAGGGTTGGTATTACTTTTTTGATGGGTATTCGAGCTACAATCAGATCTCCATTGCTCCAAAAGACAAAGAGAAGACCACCTTCACTTGTCCATATGGAACTTTCGCCTTCAAAAGGATGCCATTTGGGTTGTGTAATCCTCCAGGGACCTACAAGCGTTACATGATGTCGATATTTTTCAGATATGGTGGAGGACACTATAGAGGAATTTGTGGATGATTTCTGTATGGTAGGTGATTCGTTTGATGGTTGTCTGATTGATTTGGTCGATGTACTGAAACAGTGTGAATAGTACAATCTTGTGCTCAATTGGGAAAAGTGCCACTTCATGGTGAAAGAGGGGATAGTTCTGGGTCATCAAATATTTCAGAAAGGTATTGAGGTTGACAGAGCTAAAGTTGAGGTAATATAAAAGCTTCCACTACCTATATCTGTAAAAGTTGTTAGAAGTTTTCTTAGGCATGCATGTTTCAATTAGAGGTTTATCAAGGATTTCTCTAAAATTACACACCCATTGTGCAAACTGCTTGAAAAGGAGTGTAAGTTTGATTTTGATGATTCTTGTCTGAGGGCATTTCGAGAGTTGAAAGCAATGCTAGTTTCCGCACCTATCATTATTTCAGCAGATTGGGGGCAACGGTTTGAAGTGATGTGTGATGCGAGTAGAGTGGCGCTTGGTGTGGTATTGGGACAGAGGTGAGAGAAGAATCTTCATCCGATTTGCTATGCAAGCAAAGCGTTGAATGTAGCTTAAAATAACTATACGGTTACTGAATTGGAACTTCTTGCTGTTGGTTTTGCATTCGAGAAATTTTGATTCTAATTGCTTGGTACTAAGGTCATAGTGCATACTGACCATTCTTCATTGAGGTAACTGATGTCTAAAAAGTAGGCAAAAACGAGGTTGATCAGATGGGTATTGTTGTTGCAAGAGTTCAATTTTGAGTTGAAGGATAGAAAGGGGACATAAAATCAAGTTGCAGATTATTTGTCTAGATTAGAGGAGGAAGCTATGCTCAAGTTAGGTGATTGGGCTAAAATTAATGATGGATTCACAAAAGAGCAATTGTTGGCTACTTCTTATGACCTTATTCATTGGTTCGGAGATTTTGCTAACTACTTGGCAACTGATTTGGTTCCATTGGATTTGTCATTCCACCAAAGTAAAAAGTTTATGCATGACGTGAAGAATTTCTTTTGAGATGATCCATACTTCTTTCGACTTTGTGCTGAAGGGATTATTCATCGCTATGTGCCCGAGGTTGAGATGGTGAGTATACTAGAGGCGTGTCATTCATCGCCTGTTGGTGGGCATTATAGTGGTATTCGGACTGTGCATAAAATCTTGCAGTGTGGGTATTACTGGCCTACCATCCACCAAGATGCTCATAATTTCGCCAAGTCTTGTAATCGTTACCAAAGAGAAGGAGGCATTTCAAAGAGGAAAGAGCTACCTATGAATCTGATATTGGTGATTGAGTTGTTTGATGTTTGGGGCCTTGACTTCATGGGCCCATTTTGTGAGTTCACATGGGATGAAGTATATTCTTTTTGCGGTAGATTATGTGTTGAGATGGGTATAAGCAATTGCGCTTTCAAACAAAGAGGGTAAGAGTGTCATCGCATTCCTGAAAAAGAGTATCTTCTCCAGATTTGGTACACCTAAGGCGATCTTCAGCGATGGAGGTTCCCACTTTTGTAATAAGTTGTTCAAGGCATTGCTAGTGAAATATGGAATTCGTCACAATGTAGATACTCCTAACCATCCATAGTCTAGTGGGCAATTTGAAGTGTCAAGCAGAGATATAAAGCAAATCCTTGCAAAGATTGTGAACGCCAATACAATGGATTGGTCAAGAAGGCTTGATGATGCTATATGGGCCTATCGCACCACATTCAAGACTCCCATAGGTATGTCCCCTTACCAAGTTGTTTATACGAAGTCATGCCATTTCCCGGTAGAGCTAGGGCATACGTCTATGTGGGTGCTAAAGAAGTTGAATTTGGATTGGGGCACTGTATCGAGCCAAAGAGTGAATGACATGAATGAGCATAATGAGTTTTGCCTAAAAGCATATGAAAGTTCATCCTTGTACAAGAAGAAGATGAAGAAGTATCATGATCAAAAGATTGAAAAGCGTCAATTTGTTGCGGGTGATCTGGTGCTTTTATTCAACTCAAGGCTGCGATTGTTTCCTAGCAAGCTCAAGTCCAAGTGGACCGGGCCATTCCGAGTCACTCAAGTATTTCCACATGGAGCGGTTGAGCTCGAAAAGAAGGAGAGAACAAGATTCAAAGTGAACGGGCAGAGAATCAAGGTCTACATGGGGAAATAAGAGAGTGCAAGAAGTGATTGAGGCCTACTATCTTGATGAAGTCTTAGTAATCAAGGTGTGTGCGTCGTGTCGCAACGTTAAATCGAGAGCTGCTTGGGAGGCAGCCCAAGATGTACCATCTAACCAACTATATGTTTTTCTTTTCGATTTAGGAGTTTTCGTCTTTTATTTTTATTTTTCTTACTCTTTAGATAGGTGTTTTATTTTTGTATTAGTGTTGGTAGATATAGAATAAGGTTCGTGTGTAAAAAGTTTCCAGAAAATATAAAAATAAAATCCTGGTGGTTGCTACGTGTACGGGGAGAAAAGGAAAAATATGTAGAAAAACAGTTGTGCAAAGGGAAAAGGGTCTGAAAAATACTCTAACTTTAGACGAAATTGCTGTTACGATACAAAACTTTACGGTGGACCTTTTACCCCCTGCACAATTTAATAGTGTGTTTTAAAGGTATTTATGTGCCTACGTGGACACGTTATGATTTATAATTATGCAATATTTATGATGTCCACATGGGCACATATATACCTTTAAAATAGACTATTAAATAGTACAAGGGGTAAACGGTTCTTTTAAAAGTTCAGTATTGTAACAACAATTTCGGCCAAAGTTCAGATGTAGTTCAGAACGTTTTCGACCCTATCAATGGTCTATTGTTCCATCCAAGTACCGTGGATGGCATACATACACCCTAGGTAACTGTTTAGAATTCTCTAAGTGTGAGAGTGACCTGCGGTCCGTAGGTGGACCCATGACCGTCGATAGAGTCTCGTGGGTCCAAAATTAGGGTTTGCCTGACCCGACCCAAACCCCCTTTTAAATAAAACCCCTTTATTTTTTAAAACACCCCCACGTTAAAATCTCACTCCCAATTGTTTTTCATCCCTCTATCTCCCAAAATCACTCCTATTTAAACCCAATAACCCCATAACATCACGCAATTCATTCCTCCAAATACCATAGCCATCTTTTTCTCTCCCACTTCTCTTCTTCCTCTCCAACGATTCCAAAGTCCAGGTTCAGCGTCGAAAGACTAGCAAAGGGTCACGAATATCATTGCAAGACACACTTATCGTCGGTTATTACTTGTAAGATATAAAAATTTCTCCCAAACTCTGAATCAATTCATTATTTCATTTGTAATCTCATCGATGAACTTGACCTTCGGTTGTTAGTTTTGTGTTTGAATATAGAATTATAAGTTAGAATAACACTTGGTATGATGATATGTTAGTGTGTAGTTAATTAAAACCCAACTAAATCAGAGTAAATGGTCTAATTGGAAGTTTTGTCTTAGGGTTCCTAATTTTGGTATAATAAAAAGTTGAGTTGTGTGTAATCGGAACCCTAGGGATGAAGAACTACCATATATTGTGTTGAAATGCATGATTTGACCTAGGTATGATGATTAATTGCTGAAAGAAGGAGTAAAGTGTGAGTCATGTATGAAACCTGGCACATAACTGACCCACGAGACTCCGTCTACAGACCCTAGGTCGGGTCCATGGGCCAGAAGGACACAAAGTTTTTACTAAGTGTCGAACAACGGTGTGGACTATGGTCCGTTGTTCCATCGATGGACCATTCTGCACTTCAGTGGTTCCCACACCAGAGACACAATTTTGGGTACTCTGATCTACGGTGGGTACCCAGGACTGTCATTTCATCGATAAACCATCGATACCCACCGTAGGTCGACAATTCAACTACTGTCCAAGGAATTTTTTATTTTTTGTTTTGGTCCGAAACTTGTTCTAAAATTATTCCATGAGTATTATTGCACTATTTTGGTACTAACTAAGCTTCCACAAGTACCATGACCTCGAAGCAAGCTTCGACCTACGCCGCAAAGGGAAAATCAAAATTCGTTGCTCCTTCTTTCAAGCTGATCAATAAGGATACAGATGGGGAGTACGTTCCACCTTCCACTAGGACCTCCCCTACTGCTCCACGCACTACACGAAACTGAACCTGATAGGTGAGCTATGATATGGTCACTGCCCCCAGTCTGAAGAGGGGGCCATACCGATTAGATCACATACCGAATAAAAGTTCCCATCAGGCGCCGGCTCCAGCCCTAGCAGCAGGACCACCTCCTCATACGAGTCTGATAGTATATGAGATACCATAGTAACCCCCATACTGAGCCACCAACGGTTGCTACAGAGCCTAACATGTGGTGTGTGGAGGGCCTATTTCAGATTTACACAAAGCAAAGGTGTGAGTGGATGGCACGTAGCCTACGGTCCTATAGCGAGGGATTGTACGGGAGTTCTACTTTTCCTATGCCACCATAATCAGAGGGTCAATCTCTAAGTAGGCCACGCCCACAGCTCAGCCTCCATTTGAGGCCACACTCGTCTGGGGTTCACTTTTGACATCTCTAAGATCACCTTCCACAAATTTATCTATTGCCCGGACCGCTCTCTGCTATCAATATAGAAGAGTTCGACTAACAGATGGGCATTATTGCGAGCGTATCATTTCAGAGGAATGCTGAGTAGAGGGAGTCCATTGTGAGATGGTTGGCCCGACACATTGCTGCGGATGGAGAGCGCGTTGCGTGGATCCAGACCACGATCTTGGATTTCAAGAAGGTGACTCTGACTTTTGTTGCAAAAAATTTCATGTTGTTGGTGCGGAACCTTATGTCCCCTACTTAGGCAGATATTGTGGTCACATGGGACCGAGCGGTGATGGTTTCAAGTATGGTAGCAGGGTTCGAGATTGACTTTGCCCGCATATTGATTGCGGAGATCCATGAGACGGCCTTCACGGCCACAACCACCTTGCCCTTCCTATGCCTCATCTTCCAATTATGCAAGGACGCGTCCATAGCAGTATGGCATTATGACCGGTTGCTTCAGGCAACCAAGACACTGGATATCGACATTATTCGAGATGAGGCCAATTTACCTGCACCTCGTAGGTAGCCACAGATTGAAGTGGCACTATTTGGAGATGACCTTGTAGCAGATCTGGAACAGATACAGGGTGATGACATTGCCCCTACATCCACTACAGTGGATGCACATGCTCCTCCATCTCCGGCAACAAGTGAGGGCCCTATCTCATCTAGGGCCACCCACTCTTTCAATTTTACCACCATCCCTCTAGCCCGAGTCCAGAAGCTAGCGACGCGGATGGCCACCCTGCTTCAGCACATAAAGCCTTGGATGTAGAAGTCCATGGGAGAGTCCAAGGTGAGGATGGAGCGGATGATGGAGCATAAGGCTCAAGCTGTTCATAAGCGCCTGGATTCCTTTGAGTTGTGTGGGTTGGAAAGGCCAGCCCCGACCGTTGATGTGTCCACCTTTTAGCAGGAATTAGCTAGCCTCTGCGCTGATGTTGATGCACTCGTAGCCCCCCAGAGACTTAGCCAGAGTCTGCACCTACAGTACCAGTTAATGAGGTGGTGATGATAGCCTTATTCGACGATGATATGCCACCACCAAATTCTTCCCGTGCAGCTGGAAAGAGCCCCCGCTACGGTCGTACTTCTAATGATGCTAAGACACAGAGATTATAGAATAAGAAGTGCCAGAAATTAGAGGAGGCCACGAGGGAATCATTGCTACATGAGGAGTTCATACAGTCACGGGCCAGGGAGATAGGTGTTGGCCCATCTAGTGGTGTGAGCACGACTGGCGATGCTGTGAGTGTTGATGAGAGCACTACTGAGAGTGCTAGAATAGTAAATGGGAGCGCCAATGATGGCATTCCAAGTGTTGATCCAGCGGACTCCAAGAAACCGAACCCACCCGCTTCTTGAGTGGTTTTTAGCGCATATGTGCCACATGTTTGCTTCACCCGATCCTTTACATCATTTTTTTTGGCATTGTGGACAATTGCACTTTATTTTTTTGGGGGTAGGGTAAATAGATTGTTATTGATAGGGTGAAGTCTGAGTATCCCAACTCATAATCCTCTCTTCGGGTTTTCTTGCCTGTGTTCTTTTCCCCCAAGAGACTATTTTAATTTCTGTTGAACCCACATGTTTAGGAATCTATGTGTAGGAGGAAGTATAAAAATGAAAGCATGATGACATAAAAAGCATGAAAACAATTATCCTTGTAACGACCCGGGAGCACCCCCTAGTCGTTACCGATGTATTCGACCTCGAAGAGGTCTTATACAAGCCCTTAGCATTAGTCATAGCATGTATCATAGAATACAAATTTGCGGAAAATTTAAAAATTTTAATTTGGAAGTTCAACTTCACTTTAAGTAAGAAAAATAGAATATAACTTCATCACAATGCACCATCTAGACATATAAGTATCGAAAATGGGACTTAGCCCTTACATCAATAAGAAGTCTTGAAAATAGGAAATACAACAATGTCTTTCAACATAAGCAAAGAAGTAAACATAGAAGCTAGATCATAGGGTCTTGTCCTCAGACTTGAGGACTCACCAACTTGGGGAAGCAACTCCAAGTGTCTTGAGAAGTAAGCTTGAATCCTCAATGGCCCGAATCTAAATGTTTGGGAAAAGGGAGAAATATGGGTTAGTACAACACACGTACTAAGTATGGCTACTATGCATAAAAACCTTTCAAACATGCACAAAAGGACATTTTATTCAAAACATGCTTTTCGCCAAATAAATCCAATATGCAAACAAATTAAGTATCATAGTCTAAACCAACATAATATCATCCCCACATGTAGACAACCCAAGCAATACTAGTGCAATGCAAAGAATAGAACCGCATAACCCTATTCAAAGCCAAGTATCACATTAAGCAACCTACTTCATGCATACGTTCATAAGATCATATTTCATCATAACTTACCACATTCATAATGATCATACATAACATAGCTTCAACATACATAAGTCGTAATCATCATAATCATAAGAGAGCACTACTACAACCATCCCTTAGGATCCCACAAGTGCAATGTGCAAGAGAAGTACCATACCCTCCCTTACACAATGTAGAAACCTTTAAGAAAGCCCTAGTAAGAGTTCACACCTTTCATACCTTCATTTACTTTTACATTAGGGAAATATTGCAATAACCGAAATAGACCGTGAGAACTACATGGAGTCCGGTGTTCTACTCCCACACCGAATAGAGAGGGTTAACACTTGCCTAAGGTGTAGCCATTCGTACATAGCTATATAGGTGGATCCACTAAGCTAAAGTCCTATGTGGGCACATAGTTAAGGGTCAAGGAGATTGCTTCTAGATACCCTAACATACTAAATGTGGGGGCTCCCATCTCATGAGACAACACATACCGTAGGTAATCCGGATTTTCTAAACGTGTGGATACCCACGTGGGGAGCCGAACTTACTAAACGTGAGACCCCCATTTCATTTACATGCCCTTTCGGTGCTAAGCATCTAATTCCCTTTTTAAATCATCTTTAGTCATCACACAAGTTCACATTAGGCTTTAATAGACCCTTATGTAGACATCTTACCATAATAGCTCATATGCGTTCATAAGTGACTAAAAATCCTTTCACTTTAGAGACACTTAGCAAGTGAGTAAACATTTCACTTTACATTACACTATAATCATGAGAACTACCTTTCAATTATATAGCAATCATACCATAATATACATACATAATTCATAGCTAATTCAAGTGTAGAGGGTAAAGGATGAGGAAACTAGGTCATCAACACCACAACAACACATTAGGTATAGCATCATTACAACCTAAGTAATTCACCTTCCATACTTGAGTTCAATGAAGAACCAACCTTCATAACTTCTTGCCCTTCGTGGGACATGCATACTTCAATCACCAAGCAATTCATAACCAATACATAATACAACGTAATTCATGAAGTAATAACATAATCAACATCAATATAAGCAATTGACATATTCCCTTCATAGCCTTCAAGGCTTCATTCAAAGACTCAACCCTAATTTCATAGAAATTATACATAGCCTAGGGTAGAATCATCATACAAACATGAATTACATAACATCACATTCAATTCATAGCCTTCAATCAATATCCAACACAAACTAGGGTTAGAATTACGAAAAGAAGGAGAAACATGGGTCTCATGGGGAATTCTTCAAGAAACCACCAATACAACATAGATTCATCCATAATTGTTCATATAACATCAATCAAATTCAGTTTATAACATCAATTTCACTTTAGAAAAAAGACCCACGTTTTTGGATTGGAACCTAGAATTAGAGATTTTGAAATGCGTATTGAAGAGGCTTCTTGGGAAAGGAATATCAGGAGTGATAAGCAAACATACCTTATAGATTAATTAACCAAAAAAATCCGAGTTGAAACCTTGGAGAGTTGGTCTTCCTCTTGAAGTTCCAATCTTCATCAATGGAGTTCTTGAGAAGAGAGAGATGAGAGAAAAGGAGGAACTTTAGGTTTAGATCTTTGGGGTTTTGTGTTTGAGTGATAAAAGTGAGGTAAATTGACTTAAAAATCATTATATACATGTCCCGTAAAGTACGCTAAATACTTCTCACTTAAATGGACTCTTTAATGAAGTAAAAATAGATTTCTGAATTTCTGCATTTTTGTCGCGGAACAAGTCTGCGACGCAGAGCTGTTCCCTAAAGATATTTGGAAATAAATTTTGAGACAGTAGAGGCCGCGACACGACCGCATCGCGAACTGACTTTTTTCTCCTTGGAGAAGTAGGTGCGTGACGCGCCTCTATTCCCTCCAAGTGCAATTTAAAAGCTGACTTGGCAGCCTGCTTGGCTAAGGTTGGGGTCCTCCTCGGGTCCCCTTAGGGTAGTCCCGGCGTGTCGTATTCGAACGTTTTGACCCTAGGAACATATATTTACCTATTTTAAACCTTTTTACCAGATTATACCATCATACGACACTCCCAAACCTGCCCAAAACCTAAGGACACACTAGAACACATTCTTCTCTAGTTTCCGGACGTCGTGGTCGTTTCTTGACGTTTAGACTTTTACTCTTCCAAATCAAGTCAATTACATTAGTTTAGGCTTATAAACATCATTTTAACTATTTTTAAGTCATTATTCATAAGGTGAGGCTCTAAGATAAGTCATAGAATTTCTAGGGTGTTACAAGCAACTCTTCAATAAAGCATATTATGCAACATCTATATAGAAATAGATTTAGGAATGTCAACATATAACCTCATGAAGCATATAGATAACTCAAACTAAATGCATATCAACATGAGGAACAATAAATCATGAAAACTCATTTCTCATATAAACATGAATCCAACTAGAACATGCATGATACATGGAGAACATGGAAACACAATGTCACACATAACTCCAAAAACATGAAACAAGCCAAAAAGGAACTCTTGGTCTAAGGCTTGAATAGGCATATAAACAAAGAGTTAAGGATATTGGAACACTCAACAACATTACTACTCAACATATTATCCCCCACATAGGAGTAAACCCAACTAAGGTTAACATGAACACCACAAGGGAACCTTAATCAAGATATCCACAACTTACAAGAAACCATCAACATACCAGAGCTTTTAAACTAGGAAGGTCCTCACTAAGCACTCTTGCTCACCATCAACCTTACCACATCACTCAAGGTCTCATATGAGTCTACCACACCGGGTCTAACCTCTTCACACTCCCTACACCTTATATGGTGCGAACATCAATCAAGCCTAACTCATGAACATGAAGGACACTCAAAGACCTTACCATCTAGGCACATCATCCCCCACTTGGGAGTATGCTTACACTAGCTCTTTCAAACATCCCTTTTTTTAATTCTAAGGTCAGAGCAAAATATCACTAAATCTTCATACTCATCACACCTAGGCATTCATAAAACACCACATATATCATCTCAATCTATCAAGTCACATAGCCATAGTTGGCATCACAACCAACCTTTTCTCTCCCTCAATCCAAGTGACATAAATCTTTCAAGGGTCACACTCTATTGACCTTCACATAAGGAACAAGAGAGAGACATTGTAGAGTTAAACTCTATGGCACGACTTGAAGAATGAAAAAGTGAAACTTTCTTAACACCCAATAGCCTCATATTCATAATGT
>JAJOOF010019503.1:0-16768 GCA_029582545.1 Solanum lignicaule | reverse complement strand
TTAGGGTTTTGCCCGAATTTTCTTAAATTGTGTGAAGTTTATTTTTCTATTGAAGGAAAGTCAATGTATTACCATAAATGCTTGTACTCTATTATATCCATTATTAAATATCAGTAAAATAGTGCTACTATTATTTAATATTTTATTCTACTTTTAATAATATAATTTTATAGCTATAAATTAATATGATAATCGAGAATATTTGATGGGGACGTATATCAAATGTGTATTATTTTTTTATTTTTTTAGTAAATAGGGAAAAGCTTTAAAAAGTCATAAAAGCAGTATTACTTAAATCCTTTAGAAGAAAAAACTCCATATGCTTGAGTGCATTTTCCTAAAAATTACTAAATCTTCTTCATATTTGTGTTCTTTCTTTGCTAGAAAATCGATACATTAATTAACCTCTCTCCAAACGTGTTACATAGTGTAATATATGAAATAATTGAATTTCAACCATGCCAAATGCTCAAAATTCAAGAAATGCGAAATTATACACTTATTTATACTGGTTAAAAGGTCGGAAACTACATTCTACAACATATCAACACAGTTTTTGAATGAGTTGAGCTAGTAAATAAATGGGGCAATGATCTGGCCAAACTTGGATGGATTTAAAGAATCATATTTTCATGAATGAGTTTTTGTCGTTATGGTGAATTTTTTGTTGAATTAACGTCGTATTTGATAATCAAAACTCGACATATGATACCAATTTTCGTCATTGAGAGACAACCTATTTGATGATTGAGGGGTTTTGTCACCCTATATTTGATACGACTCTTAGGAGTGAAAGTAAATTTATTCTAAACTTGAAATCTATAGTGAATGATGGAGATAGTTACTACCGGTCACGATCTTCGAATATGATAAACGTAATATAAGTAGGTGTTTTTTCCCTTCATTTTTTGCATACAGCATCCTATTTAAAACTGAATTCAAGTACATTTCTAAACTCAAGATCTATAATTGATGGCGGAGATAATTACTACTCATCATGAGTACAATTTTTTTTTATTCTATATTCGGTATACGCTTTAAAGAAAACCCATTTTTAAATTATAGAGTTCAAGTTTAAAATTATCACAGTGTTACACCTCAATGATTAGAAGAATAAATTTACAATATTATTAAGAAAAAAATATGGGGTAAAGTTATTATAAGCGAAAACTAGGATAAAGGATAAAATAAAATTAGTAAATCATTAGAACGAAATAATATAACGACACAATCATACCAACTCGCTGGTTATGTAAAAAGAGAATTTTTGTCATTACATGATAACAAATTTGAAAATAAAATAACATTCACAAAAGAAGAAATTTGTAAATTAAAATATCAAATTTGAACAAAATCTAGTGATGCTTTTCCAGAAGTCCTTTTACGATAGAAATAATCCCAATAATCATAATGCAAGACATGTTTGTACACTGGTTTTTCTCCATCTTTCAGCATTTGTGGAAATGGACCAATGATACTGTCAAGGCTAGCATTCACGAATAGCGTACAGATATTCAAGCCGTTCTTGAATCAACTGCTACACAATGCTCGATACTCTTGTATCGATCATTGCTCATGATCTGCAACAAGTCACCTATGTTAACTGCTAAGGCGCCTTTGATTGGATTTATGTGGATCCAATTATCTGCTTTAGTCCCTCGGACATATAGGCCTCCCGTGTAGTCTTGGAAGAGCAAAGTGATGCAGGACCCGTCACAGTGTCGGCGAGCCCCCATGGTGATACTTGGATTTGGACATGGTGGATAATAGTTCATGTTGATATTCATAGTTCCCATCAAGAGAGGTTCTAAAGATTCATCGATTTCATTGACATTGAGACCCTTCAATAAAACCTCTAACAATTTTTTACCAAGTGGATTGACCCACTTTTGGTACTCCAAGACTTGGTACCTTTAAATCAGTGACAAAGTCGGGAATTTCGTGAAGAACAGACATAATTTAATGGCAAGGTAATTTAATGTCGAAGTAAACAATTTAGCTAAGAGTGTTTCCATAGTCCATCAGAGACACCGTTTTTACCCCACCAAGGTCGAAATAAGATCTGTGTACATCCTATCCTCTCCATACCCTACTTGTGGAATTATACTAGATATATTATTGTAAAACGGATAGAGAAAATTCCTACACATGCAATATAATTCTGATTTAAGTTATATACACCTTTATAAAATTTAGAGATAATGGTGAAAAACACACCTGAAGTAATATATTTTTGCAAGTCTCCAATATGACTGTCATCACTTAACTATCAAATCACATCTCAAAATTAATGAGTCAGTTGCCATTTGCACGAAATTTTAAGCCTAATTAACTTGTGACACAACCTTTTGTGATTTTATTGAGACATTTGGTCTTGTACGTTTCGAGGTTTATTTTGATAAACAGCTAACTATAGTTTAGATAGAAAATGCAAACACCTTACGGTTAACGATATGAAACTTATGAAAAAGTAATACTAGAGGTATGTTACTTACTTTCTCAAAAACACGTGACCTATAAATTACACAGAACTGAAAACCCAAAAACTTAGCTTGTTTGAGGAGGCCAAAGATTGCTATCATTTTGTGGATTACAACCATGGTTTATACTATCCCTCCACTCCAAAACTTTTTCATTTTTCTCACCAATAGCACTCCAAAACATCAAGACAGATCCACCAGCACTGTAATTGTCTTTACAATACTTAACTTTTTCTTTAGCTAGCAATTCAAAGAACTTTTGTGCTGCATCTTTCAAATCTTGAAGAACTTCAATTGGGATCCCATGATTGATGATTTGGAAGCAACCCCACTTGGCTGCTGCTTCTTGAATTGATTTTTCAACATTCAAATCATAAAAATTCGATAAATCAATTGTTGGGATTGATTCTTGATTGTCAATTTGGGATTTGTCTAGTCTTTGTTCTTTTGGTTGAACACATTGATTTGGGATAATTTCAAGGCTTCTGTCTACTAGACTTTTATTCCATTTGCTTTCTTGATTACAAAATCAAGTATGTCATCATTTATTTCAAATTTTGATGAATTCATTTGTTTGTTGAATCTTGATGAGTGTGTACAAATGGAACAAGGAAATTTGGGGATTTTCTATGGTGGGTTGAGAGGGGTGTGTGTGGGGGAGGGAGGGGAATAAAACAAAAAAAATAAGCAGATAAAGAAGAAGCGTGCAGTATAAAGGAAATAGAACAGAGACAATGTTATTCCTGAAGCTGTGGTTTACAGCAAATACGCAACAGCTATATAAATTGTGCCACTAACTTGAACTCCTAAAATTACTCTAGTAACTTACTAAGACTCCTATCTAGGTAGACTTCCTACGGAATAGGAACTGATTTATTTGACTCAGTAAACTAAACAGGGCAGAAGTAAACATTTTTAAAAGACTGTTAAAATGCAATAATTTTTAGCACTCCCCCTTTGTGCATGCTTACTGTCAATAACTCCAAGAGCAGCCCTGAAATATTCAAACTTAGGCTTTATTAAGGCCTTTGTAAATATGTCTGCGACTTGCTCATTTGTAGAAATTCCTTTCAAAATAACTTCTTGATCCAACACTTTCTCTCGAATGAATTGATGACGAACCTCTATGTGCTTCGTTCGACCATGAAAAATGGGATTTGATGCAAGCTTGACAGCACTTTCATTATCACATCTAATTTGAATGGCGTAATCAACTTTGCACAACATCTCTCATATTAGTCTCTTCAACCACATACATTCTTGTGCAGCCATAGTTGCGGCTACATACTCAGCTTCAGTGCTAGATAATGCTACCACTAGTTGCTTCTTGTTGCACCAAGATACCATTGCTAAACCAGTATTGAAACAATACCCTGAGGTTGAATGTCTATCATTCACATCTCCAGCCCAATCCGCGTCGGTAAATCCATTGAGTATAAATGTTTCCTCATTATCCAGTCCATAACTTTGAGAAAAACCACGTGCAATAAGCCGAGCTTTGTATTTGTCGACAACCCCATCCTAGTTTTTCTTCAAACGATAAACCCATTTGCAAATGATCAACTCGCAATTCTCAGGCTTCGACACCAACTCCCACGTCTGAATTTTGTTCAAAGCATCAATTTCTTCTTACATAGCTGCATTTTACTCGGGATGACCTTTGGCTTCTTCATAGCTTACTGGTTCATCCAATACTCCTGTAAAGAAGCAAGACATAATTGAGCAGAGGTAATACTCCTGTAAAGAAGCAAGACGTAATTGAGCAGAGGTCAACTGTACCTCATAATCTTTGAAGTAACTTGGTTGTCTTTTGTCCCTTGTTGACCTCCTTTCAGTTTTTCATTCAACATCATCTGAATTTGAGCTTCTTTCATTATTTGGTTCTTGCAAGTTGCTCTCCGGAAGCTGCTCAAAATTCTCTTGATCACCATCAAGAATGGTTTCTTGATTGCTGGTTTTCTGGGCAGAATGGTATGACGATATTTTGTCAAACACGACATCTCTGGAAGTGACTAGTTTCCTGGTTTCAGGATCCATACACCTCCACCCTTTCCTATATGAGTCATAGCCAACAAAGACACATTTTTTTTGCTTTCGGATCAAGTTTGGTTCGGTTAGTTTTTGGAATATGAACATAAAGAAGAAGCTTGCAGTATAACGGAAATAGAACAGAGAGAATGTTATTCCTGAAGCTCTTGAGGGAGATTCTTATCGTGCAACCAGGAAAGGCTTGTAGAAACAAGATGAGTTATTTTCCTTTAGGAAACACCATTATGTTGTGGGGGTATTTGGACATGTCATTTACCTCGAAATACCATTCTTGTCGCAGTATTTAAAGAATGCATTAGACATATATTCGCCTCCATTGTCACTACGCAGGCATTTAATTTTTACCCCAAAATCCTTCTCCACGACAGTTTTAAATTCAGCAAATTTTGACAAGGCTTCACCCTTCTCTTTCAAGAACTTCACCCATGTATATCTTGAGAAGCCATCTACAAGTACCATGACATACCAAAAACCACTATAACTTGTTGTTTTTGTTGGTCCCATCAAGTATGTATGAACCAACTCAAACATAGTGGATCTACGATTTGTTGATCTTTGAAATGGAAGACGATGTGATTTTCCAAATTGACAACCTTGACAAACTACATCTTCATGAATATTCTGTAGAGCTGGTAGACCATCCACCAGTTTCTTCGAACAGATTTGCCGCAAAAATTGGTATCCCAAGTGTCCCAATCGAGCATGCCAAATTGTTGCGCTATCTGTTTGACTTGTCTTCTTCACATAAGCTTCCCATACTGCCATGACAAACAACGAACCTTTCTTTTCTCCCGTAAGAACAACATCAGCAGATATGTTCTTCAAATTGTCCAGAATCTTCACATCATTTGGACCAAATAGAATATATTTTCCAGAATCAGTGATTTGAGAGACTGAAACTAAGTTTCTCTTCAAGCCTGGAGCATGAAATACATCATTCAACTTGGCCCCTGTATCTCTAACGTTAATCTTCAAGACTTCTTCATTAGCTACTGGATATATCGAGTTATTCGCTGTAGCAACTACTCGTTCTCTTTTGTGTTGACGCAACTCTGAAAGAAGAGAATCATTTCCAGTTACATGATGTGAGCAACCAGAATCAAGGATCCATTCTTGTTTGTAGCTGTCATTATTTTAGAGAGCTTGAACGGGTACAACATCATCGTTCCTCCGTTCAGTAACCGCAATAGTGAAGCACTTCTCCCATTTGAGTTTCTCATTTCCATCATTTTCACTTGCAATATTTGCTTTTGAGAGCTTCACTCTACAATATTTTTCGATGTGTCCAATTTTACCGCATCTATAGCACTTCCTATTCTCAAAATTGCCACCAGTAGTTTTTTCACCATTGGATCCTCTTTCATTGTTGCTGCTTTCCGAGGATATGATTTTCTTTTTATTTTTATTCTTTGAAAAGAGAGCTGCATCAGGTTCAAAGCTTTTTGCCATTTGCTTTGCCAATGCCTCCTGATTGGAAAGCAAATTTTCAAATTCTTCAACTGATGGTTGCTTTGTCCAACCTTGAATGGAGGTGACGAGTGAATTGTATTCCTTCTTCAATCCTCGAATAAGAAATCGCCGCAATCTTGCTTCACCGATCTTCTCATCAGGATCTAATTTTGAAATTTCAGCACAAATTCCTTTAACTCGTAAGAAATATTCAGAAATAGACATGCCTCCCTGTGTTAGCATTGCCAATTCATTTTGTAGCTGCTGTAGCCTAGCAGTATTCTTTTTTGTAAACAATCTCTCAAGTATCTCCCAAACTTCTTTTGGTGAGCTAACATCACGCACATGGTCGATGAGCTCTCTGCCAATTGAAGTCCTCAAAGCAAAGAGTGCTTTACCATATTTAATCTTCCATTTTCTCCGTGGTTTTGCATTTTCTGCAGTATTTGCTGGAATTTCTGCTTCAGCACCAATAATAAGATCCCACAGGTCTTGACCTTGAAGATAAGCTTCCATACACATTCTCCAGTACTTGTAGTTTGTCCTTACAAGCTTCTCGACACCAAACTGGGCATTTGAACTCTTTCCCCCATTTACTGACTCCATACTGCACACATTTTTTTTCTTTCTCTTCAACTTTCAATCTCCTCCACCAAGACTAATAAAACTTGATAGACAAGAAGATGGAAATAATAATTAGATCAACGACCTTGCTCTGATACCATAAAAAAAATAAGCAGTTAAAGAAGAAGCTTGCAGTATAACGGAAATATAACAGAGAGAATGTTATTCCTGAAGCTCTAGTTTACAGCAAATACGCAACAGCTATATAAATTGTGCCACTAACTTGAACTCCTAAAATTACTCTAGTAACTTACTAAGACTCCTATCTAGGTAGACTTCCTAAGAAATAGGAACTAATTTATTTGACTCAATAAACTAAATAGGGCAGAAGTAAACATTTAAAAAAGACTATTAAAATGCACTAATTTTTAATAGGGAAAAGGGATGTCTATGAAATGATGGAAGAAGGAGATTTGGGGTTTTTATGGTGGGTTTGAGGGGGGAGGGGTGTTAGGGTTTTGCCTGAATTTTCTTAAATTGTATGAATTTTATTTTTCTATTGAAGGAAAGTCAATGTATTACCATAAATGCTTGTACTCTATTATATCCATAAAAAAATATCAATAAAATAGTGCTACTATTATTTAATATTTTATTCTACTTTTTATATTATAATTTTATACCTATAAATTATTATGACAATTGAGAATATTTGATGGGGACATATATCAAATGTGTATTATTTTTTAATTTTTTAGTAAATAGGGAAAAGCTTTAAAAAGTCATAAAATCAGTATTACTTAAATCTTTTAGAAGAAAAAACTCCATATGCTTGAGTGCATTTCCCTAAAAATGACTAAATCTTCTTCATATTTGTGTTTTTGTTTGCTAGAAAATCGATACATTAATCAACCTCTCTCCAAACGTGTTTGATATTGTAAAATGTGAAATAATTGAATTTCAACCATGCCAAATGCTCAAAATTCAAGAAATGTGAAATTATACACTTATTTATACTGGTCAAAAGGCCAAAAACTACATTCTACAACATATTAACATAGTTTTTTAATGAGTTGAGCTAGTAAATAAATGGGCAATGACTAGGCCAAACTTGGATGAATTTAAAGAATCATATTTTCATGAATGAGTTTTTGTCGTTATGGTGAATTTTTTGTAGAATTTACGTCGTATTTGATAATCAAAACTCGACATATGATACCAGTTTTCGTCATTGAGAGACAACCTATTTGATGATTGAGGGGTTTTGTCACCCTATATTTGATACGACTGTTAGGAGTGAAAGTAAATTCATTCTAAACTCGAAATATATAGTTAATGATGGAGATAGTTACTACTGGTCACGATCTTCGAATATGATAAGCCCTTCCTTTTTTGTATTCAGTATCCAATTTAAAACTGAATTCAAATACATTTCTAAACTCGAGATCTATAATTGATGGCGGAGATAATTACTACTCATCATGAGTACATGTTTTTTCTTATTCTATATTCGGTATCCACTTTAAAGAAAACCCATTTTCAAATTATAGAGTTCAAGCTTAAATTATCACAGTGTTACACCTCAATGATTAGAAGAATAAACTTACAATATTATAAAGAAAAAAATATGGGGTAAAGTTATTATAAACGAAAAGTAGGATAAAGGATAAAATAAGATTAGTAAATCACTAAAATAAATCAAGATAACGACACAATCATACCTACTCACTGGTTACGTAAAGAGAGACTTTTTATCTTTACATGATAACAAATTTGAAAATAAAATAACATTCACAAAAGAAGAAATTTGTAAATTAAAATATCAAATTTTAACAAAATCTAGTGATGCTTTTCCAGAAGGCCTTTTACGATAGAAATAATCTCAATAATCAGAATGCAAGACATGTTTGTACACTGGTTCTTCTCCATCTTTCATAATTTGTGGAAATGGACCAATGACACTGTCAAAGCTAGCATTCACGAATAGCGGTACAGATATTCGAGCCCTGCTTGAATCAACTGCTACACAATGCTCGATACTTTTGTATCGATCGTTGCTCATGATCTGCAACAAGTCACCTATTTTAACCGCTAAGGCGCCTTTGATTGGATTTACGTGGATCCAATTATCTCCTTTAGTCCCTCAGACATATAGGCCTCCCTTGTCATTTTGGAAGAGCAAAGTGATGCAGAACCCGTCGCAGTGTCGGCGAGCCCCCATGGTGATACTTGAATTTGGGCATGGTGGATAATAGTTTATGTTGATATTCATAGTTCCCATCAAGAGAGGTTCTAAAGATTCATCAATTTCATTGATCTTGAGACCCTTCAATAAAACCTCTAACAACTTTCCAGCAAGTGATTTGACCCACTTTTGGTACTCCAAGACTTGGTACCTGTAAATCAGTGACAAAGTCGGGAATTTCGTTAAGAGCGTACATAATTTAATGGCAAGGTAATTTAATGTGAAAGTAAAGAATTTCGCTAAGAGTGTTTCCATAGTGTATTAGAGGCAACGTTTTTACCCCACAAAGGTAGAAATAAGATCTGCGTACATCCTATCCTCTCCATACCCTACTTGTGGAAATATACTAGATATATTATTGTAAAACGGATAGAAAAAATTTCTACATATGCAATATAATTCTGATTTAAGTAATATACACCTTTATAAAATTTATAGATAATGGTGAAAAACACGCCTGAAGTAACATATTTTTGCAAGTCTCCAATCTGACTGTCATCACTTAACTATCAAACCACATCTCAAAATTAATGAGTCAGTTGCCATTTGTACGAAATTTTAAGCCTAATTAACTTGTGACACAACCTTTTGTGATTTTATTGAGACACTTGGTCTTGTACGTTTCGAGGTTTGTTTTGATAAAAAGCTAACTATAGTTTAGATAGAAAATGCAAACACCTACGGTTAAAGATATGAAACTCATGAAAAAAGTAATACTAGATTTATGTTTCTTACTTACTCAAAAGCACGTGACCTATAAATTACACAGAACTGAAAACCCAAAAATTTACTTTGTTTGAGTAGGCGAAAGATTGCTATCATTTTGTGGATTACAACCATGTTTTATACTATCCCTCCATTCCAAAACATTTTCATTTTTCTCACCAATAGCACTCCAAAGCATCAAGACAGATTCACCAGCACTATAATTGTCTTTACAATACTTAACTTTTTCTTTAGCTGGCGATTCAAAGAACTTGTGTGTTGCATCTTTCAAATCCTCAAGAACTTCAATTGGGATCCCATGAGTGATGATTTGGAAGAAACCCCTCTTGACTGCTGCTTCTTGAATTGACTTTTCAACATTCAAATCATAAAAAATTGATTAATCAATTGTTGGGATTGATTCTTGATTGTCAATTTGGGATTTGTCTAGTGTGTGTTCTTTTGGTTGAATACATTGATTTGGGATAATTTCAAGGCTTCTGTGTACTAGACCTTTTATTCCATTTGCATTCTTGATTACAAAATCAAGTATGTCATCATTTATTTCAAATTTTGATGAAGTCATTTGTGTGTTGAATCTTGATGAGTGTGTACTAATGGAACAAGGAAATTTGGTGTTTTTCTGTGGTTGGTTGAGAGGGGTGTGTGTGGGGGAGGGAGGGGAAAAGGGCTGTCTATGAAATGATGGAAGAAGGAGATTTGGGGTTTTTATGGTGGGTTTGAGGGGGGAGAGGTGTTAGGGTTTTGCCCGAATTTTCCTAAATTGTTTGAAGTTTATTTTTCTACGAAGGAAAGTCAATGTATTACCATAAATGCTTGTACTCTATTATTTCCATAAAACAATATTAATAAAATAGTGCTACTATTATTTAATATTTTATTCTACTTTTAATATTATAATTTTATAGCTATAAATTATTATGACAATTGAGAATATTTGATGGGGACATATATCAAATGTGTATTATTTGTTTTATTTTTTTAGTAAATAGGGAAAAGCTTTAAAAAGTCATAAAATCAGTATTACTTAAATCTTTTAGAAGAAAAAACTCCATATGCTTGAGTGCATTTCCCTAAAAATGACTAAATATTCTTCATATTTGTGTTCTTTGTTTTCTAGAAAATTGATACATTAATTAACCTCTCTCCAAACGTGTTAGATAGTGTAAAATGTGAAATAATTGAATTTCAACCATGCCAAATGCTCAAAATTCAAGAAATGTGAAATTATACACTTATTTATACTGGCTAAAAGGTCGGAAACTACATTCTACAACATATCAACATAGTTTTTTAATGAGTTGAGCTAGTAAATAAATGGGGCAATGATCAGGCCAAACTTGGATGTATTTAAAGAATCATATTTTCATGAATGAGTTTTTGTCGTTATGGTGAATTTTTTGTAGAATTTACATCGTATTTGATAATCAAAACTCGACATATGATACCAGTTTTCGTCATTGAGAGACAACCTATTTGATGATTGAGGGGTTTTGTCACCCTATAGTTGATACGACTATTAGAAGTGAAAGTAAATTCATACTAAACTCGAAATCTATAGTTAATGTTGGAGATAGTTTTTACCGGTCACGATCTTCGAATATGATAAGCGTAATATAAGTAGGTTTTTTTTCCCTTCATTTTTTTGTATTCAGCATCCTATTTAAAACTGAATCCAAAGACATTTCTAAACTCGAGATCTATAATTGATTACGGAGATAATTACTACTCATCATGAGTACATGTTTTTTCTTATTCTATATTCAGTATCCGATTTAAAGAAAACCCATTTTCAATCTAATTATGATTTCAAGAGTGCAGTATATATGTTAGCATAGTTAGTAGTTGCACAGTGCCAACCAGTTGTGCCAGATGTTGCCGAACCTTCTCAAGGGCCTGGAAGTTCGATAGTTCGTGAATTTCTTAACTTGAATCCTCCATAATTTATAGGAACAAATCGCAGAGAAGACCCTCAGAACTTTGTTGATCAGCTTCATAGGATCTTCAAAGTCATGCATGCCTCAGCGACTGAGTTAGTTGAGTTAGCAGCATTTCGATTGTGTGATGTTGCAGTATTGTGATATGAAAGTTGAGAGATATCTAGGGGAAAATATACATCTCTACCCACTTGGGATATCTTTACAGAAGCTTTCATAGATCACTATTTGCCTCGAGAGATTAGGGATGGCCGGGTGGACCAGTTTCTGAACCTCCGACATGGTAGCATGAGTGTCCGAGAGTACGGGCTGAGATTTGATTTATTGGCTAGATATATATGCACCAACATTTGTTGATATGATGCATGACAGGGTGAGTACATTTATGGGAGAACTTGATTCAGACTATATCGAGGCTTGTTCTATTGCTGCGCTAAATGATAATATGGATATCTCGCGGATTCAGGACTTTGCACAGGGCATAGAGGATCGTCGACATCTACAGTATACGAGTGCGAGGGTTGAGAGAGAGAGAGACATAAGAGGGCTAGGCCCGCTGGTTTGCAGGGAGATTTTCAGGGTGGTCCCATACCCCGATATTCTATTAGGCCACTTAGACCTCCACCACAGCAGTTCCAGGGTAGTAGATTTGATCGTCAGGAAAATTCAGGCCCAGGTGGGGATTCACGAGCATCAGGCTCGCAGTAGCAGAAGTGTTCGGGCCAGGCTAGGACATCCTCGCCGCGTTGTGCTATTTGCAGTAGGATCCATTTCGGGAGGTGTAGACAGGTTCCACAAGTTGTTATTCTTGTGGATAGGAGGGGCATGGGTGGAGAAACTGCCCTACCATAGGTCAGGGTGGTATAGGTCAGTCGACCAGGTCAGCAGTAGGTTACTTCTTATCAGCACAGTCTACAGGGCGTGGACTCCAGTCTTCAGCACGTAGAGGTACAGGCGGAGGCAGAGAGGGAGCATCTAGTTCTAGTAGTGGAAAGAACTGTACATATTCATTAAAAAACCGACAGGACTCAGAGTCATCACCAGATGTTGTGACATGTACATTGATTGTTTGCTCTCATTGTGTTTATGCTTTGATAGATCCTGGATCTACTTTGTCTTATGTTACTCCATTTATTGTGGGGAGGTTGTGTATAGTAGCAGAGTCATTAGATCAACCCTTTATTGTATCTACACCAGTTGGTGAGTCTATCGAGGTTGCACGGTTGAAATTATTGACCGTTAGACCTCTGTAGATCTTGTTGATTTAGAGATGGTCGATTTTGACGTCATTATGGGTATGGACTGGTTAGAGTCCTGCTATGCTAATGTTGAGTGTTGGACAAAGATTGTTAGATTCCACTTTCCAGGAGAGGCAGTTCGGGAATGGAAAGGTGATACAGTAACGCCGAAAGGTAGGTTTATTTCCTATCTTAAGGCAAGGAGGATGATTACCAAGGGTTGTATTTATCATCTTGTTCACGTTCATGATATAGATGCAGAACCACCGACTCTTCAGTCTATTCCGGTAGTTAATGAGTTTCAAGATGTATTTTCATACGAACTCCCTGGTATCCCTCCAGAACGGGAACTTGATTTTGCTATCGATATGCTACCAAGTACACAACCCATATCTATCCCTCCTTATAGAATGACTTCTACTGAGCTCAAGGAGTTGAAGGATCATCTGAAAGACTTGCTGGATAAAGGCTTTATTAGGCCTAGTGCTTCACCATGGGGTGCACCAGTTTTGTTCGTAAGGAAGAAAGATGGCTCACTAAGAATGTGTATCGATTATCGATAGCTGAATAAGGCAACTATAAAGAATAAGTATCCCCTTCCGAGGATAGATGACTTGTTTCATCAGTTACAAAGTGCTAAGTGTTTCTCAAAGATTGATTTAAGATCAGGGTACCACCAGATACGAGTGCGGGAGAAAGACGTTCCAAAGACAGCTTTTAGAACTAGATATGGATAGGGGCTAGGGGACTACCGATAGGGGTATATAGGCTGAGTGGCACCTTTCGGGCTTATGGAGCCCTGAGTAGGCGCTTTTGTGTGCTGTTTGTACCTACCGAATTTATAGGGTTTGGTTAGGTTGTTGTTTTATTATTTTTGATAAGTTTAGATTAAGGAGCAAGTCAGTACACTTGTCATATCCTTGATTTATTTATCAGATTATTCCAATATATCAGGATACCTCATCATAGTATATTGCCTTTCATACTCTGTACATTATTTTTTACTGACACTCCATTGCCTTGGGGGCGCTGCATTCATGCATGCAGGTGCTGACCGACGATCGAGTAGACCTCCTCAGCAGAAGGATTGACTTTTATCCGATTGGCTATCCCCTTTCCTCCGGAGCTGCCAGAGTTGGGAGGTTTGTTACCTTTTATTGTATATATCTTTATGGGTAGGCTGGGGCCCTGTCCCGCTAATCTTTACTACTCTTAGAGGCTTGCAGACTAGTGTGTGGGGTGTATAGCTACGTTATGTCCATACTGGCTTATGTTGTTAGTTTGCTGAAGCTTGTGAGCTGTTTGATGTATTGTATTAATAAATACCTGCTTTTAGTTTCGGTATAGATATCATGGTGGCCTCGACAGCCCAATCAGGACTTATGTGCTAGTTGGCTATTTATTTGTATGATCTCTTGGGAGTAGCTGTTTCTTTTATAGATCAGTTGATAGGGTCTTGCTGGCTGAGGTCTTAGTTTTAAGCCGAGATATACTTGTTTGTTTTCTTGATTGCGTATGGATGCCATGCGCTAGTAGCAAATGGTTCAGCAGGGTCGGTTCGAGCCTGAGTTTTGGCATTAGGAGCCAATTGGGCCCCTCGAGTTTGTGGCGTGACAAACTTGGTATCAGAGCAACGTCGTATCCTAGGGAGTCTACAAGCCATGTCTAGTAGAGTCTTGTTTATAAATGTGTTGTGCAGCACATCCGATAAGCAAGAAGCTACCAGGCATGTTAGAATGACTATCCTTCTGTTGCTCACCTCATGCTATAGAGCGGTGTCTTAAGGGTTGAGGTTTCTAGCTTATTATTGATACTTGTATATGGATAGAGATGACTGACACTAGATAAACCACAACTAGCTAGGGGATAGATAGAACTGCAAGCGAAGGTACTGGCAAGGTACCACAGGTGGAGGTTGGCCATTATGAGACCCAGGGGGAGACATCTTCTCAGCCCCCTATAGCTTCTTCACAGCTTCAGGAGCCTCCAAGGGATACAGGACTTTCGGCTCCATCAGAAGTACCACCTCTAGTTCCTCATATTCTATCTGATCATGATTTCAAGAGTGCAGAATATATGTTAGCACAGTAAGTAGCTGCACAGTGCCAACCAGTTGCGCCAGATGTTGCCGGACATTCTGATGGGACCGAAAGTTAGATAGTTCATGAATTTCTTGCCTTGAATCCTCCAAAGTTTATAGGGACAAATCGTAGAGAAGACCCTCAACACTTTGTTGATCAACTTTATAGGATATTCAGAGTCATGCATCTCTTAGCGACTGAGTCAGTTGAGTTAGTAGCATTTCGATTGTATGATGTTGCAGTATTGTGTTATGAAAGTTGGGAGAATTCTAGGGGAAAAGATACATCTCTACCCACTTGGGATAACTTTATAGAAGTTTTCATAGATCACTATTTGCCTCGAGAGATTAGGGATTGCCGGGTGGACCAGTTTCTGAACCTTTGACAGAGTGGCATGAGTGTCCGACAGTACAGGCTGAGATTTGATTCATTGGCTAGATAGATATGCATCAACATTTGTTGATGCATGACATGATGCGTACATTTGTGGGAGGACTTGACTCAGACTATATCGAGGCTTGTTCTACCGCTGCGCTAAATGATAATATGGATATCTCGTAGATTCAGGCCTTTGCATAGGGCATAGAGGATCGCCGACATCTACAGTATACGAGTGAGAGGGTCGATAGAGAGACATAAGAGGGCTAGGCCCACTGGTTCACAGGGAGATTTTCAGGATGGTCCTAGACCCCGATATTCTATTAGGCCACCTAGACCTCCATTACAGCAGTTCCAGGGTAGTAGATTTGATCGTCAGGAATAGTCAGGCCCAAGTTTCGAAACTATTTTCGCAACTTTGGCAAATTTGTTAAGTTTTTGGAGAAAATTATAATTTGGAAGTCGCCACTTAATTTTTAGGAAAAATTAAGAAAACCATTTAAAAATGGGGTTTTTGAAAGAAAGTAATTTAAATAAAACCAGAGTCGAGTAAGGGTTCAAATAATTCTCTAAGGAAGGATTTAGGCATCTTAGAGAATTCGCTAACACACGGTTGAGTGGCGGATTAAAAAGCTTGGATAATTTTTAAAAGAAAACTTAAATTACTTGAAAAATATTATTTTATTAGTATTTTTTTAAATGAGAAATCTTTTAATACTTGTACATTCGTATTATCCCAAATAATGAAATAATTCAAATGTTAAAGTGCAAACATAAAATTTTAACTTAACAATTTATCCGAGTCAAGTTTTTGAGTTGAATAATCAACACAATCACTTAGGCGTGGATTTGAAAGCTAAATACTAACTATGAAAGAATATGAATAATTCTCAAGTTAGTCTTAAAGCTTAGATTGCCTTAACTAAAACGGGTTTGAAAACTTGACTACTTAAAAATAAATGAATAATGAAATAGAAAAGTCATTAAAAACCTCCCAAGGATTCATCTAATTTAGTAAGAGGGCTAAAAATCATGATAACACAATCAACGGGGAAACAAAGAAAAGTTGAACTGAACAATATGAAAAATTAGGCTTTTAAGCCTAAATCGCTCCTTCCTGGATCCAAGATCAAATTGGACTCCAAAGTCCAATTTAATTCCCATTATCTATCCTTTGTGTCTGTTTGAAAACTTGACTACTTAAAAATAAATGAGTAATGAAATAGAAAAGTCATTAAAAACCTCCCAAGGATTCATCTAATTTAGTAAGAGGGCTAAAAATCATGATAACACAATCAACGGGGAAACAAAGAAAAGTTGAACTGAACAATATGAAAAATTAGGCTTTTAAGCCTAAATCGCTCCTTCCTGGATCCAAGATCAAATTGGACTCCAAAGTCCAATTTAATTCCCATTATCTATCCTTTGTGTCTGTTTGAAAACTTGACTACTTAAAAATAAATGAGTAATGAAATAGAAAAGTCATTAAAAACCTCCCAAGGATTCATCTAATTTAGTAAGAGGGCTAAAAATCATGATAACACAATCAACGGGGAAACAAAGAAAAGTTGAACTGAACAATATGAAAAATTAGGCTTTTAAGCCTAAATCGCTCCTTCCT
>JAJOOF010019502.1:0-17262 GCA_029582545.1 Solanum lignicaule | reverse complement strand
AATAAGTTTAGTTTAGTTTTAATCTCTTTAGAATTGACTTGAAAATAGTAAGAAAGAGATACAATAACATTAAGAAAGAATTCAATTAAATAGATTTTATTAAAAGAATATTCACAACTTTTAAAATTTTCCATTCGATTAATCTTAATTTACTTTATTTTATATAACAATTTTCTAATTCAATTTTAAATTTAATAACAATACATCATTTTCTCAAAGAGTTTCTTTAAGTTAGTACATGAGAAGAGAGTTATGTGGAAATAAAATGAGCAATATAAATAAGAAGAATAAAAGACAAAAATATAAAAAATGTGGCTAATAAATTTAAACAAAGATAAATTGAGAAAAAGAGATAACATAAAAAGAAAAATTTTAAAAATAAATAAAAATAATATAGTTTTAGATTGAATTAAAAAATAATGAGTCCTTTTATTGGGTATTTTAAGCCCAAAACTGAGCCCATCTCAGCCTTTTCAAAGCAATAAAAAAGTTAAAACTTATTGCACTCACCGAGAATCGAACTCGGAACCTGCGGTTTACAAATGAACCCCCTTACCAGTGAGACATGCTCCTCTTTTGGTTGTTGAGGGGGTTCATTTTAGTATCTATACGCTTAAAATCAGAAGCTTTCTTTATATATACAGTGTAATTTTTCGACGAGGGGGTTCGGGTGAACCCCCTAAGATCAACGTAGGTCCGCCCCTGTTAACACACCATTGCTTGAGATACTATTACATGATGGAGGACTTATAAGTACAGGTAAGATAGATAACATTAGAGTAATTAAAAAGACAAATCTTCTCTCTTTTTCTTTAGACAAATAAAATATATACATGATAATGAGTGCAACATCTGGACAAGCTGAAAGGAAGAGGAAAACAAATGTTTTCCGAAGGCAATAATTACCATATGATTACTAATTTGGGCAAATTGATGTGTTCTTCTTGATATATGTTAATGTTCATTGATTGTATATAATCATGTTTATCTATTTTATTTGATAATAATATACTATATAAATTGAAGTTCTCAATAATTGAGTCAAACAAAAGTTCAAACTCTTAGCACATTAAATGCCAACTTTTTATCCATCTTTGTTTCAATAACAATTTTACTGCAGACAAGCAAGTAGAGCAATGTATATGGAATAACCTTTTCTATTTTCTTTTCAGATGATTTAGCATTATAATGTTTTCCCTACTATTCATTTCCTAGAAATTGGGGGGGGGGGGGGGAATCAATTTCAAAAATGGATTGAAGAAAAATTGATCATGATTTCTTTTGGAACGCTTCTGTGATTGTTTTTTTAAATCCAATTGTTCATGCAGCTTATAGGTATTAATGATAACGATGTCTAGATACCATACTGCTTAAACATTGTTGACATACTCGATTGTCATATTAATCATGTTTTAGAAACTTTTCTCAAAACTTATCTTTTTCTTAAAAGAGGTAGTACTCAAACTGCTCAAATCTCTTTTGGAAATCTCAGTTTCCTCTCATCTTAAATGTTACTTTTGGGAATACTTAGTTTCCATATATCATTTTAAAGAAAATGAACTTAACTCTACTCTTTCTCAACTTAGTGCTCACGTCTTTAAAACAAGTTTTAAAACAATTTGTAAAAAGACTTCTATAAATAGGGTTCATGCCGAATTATGGCCTTGAATGACTCAATTGAAGATTTTCAATAACTATGCATAGAACTCAATACTTGGAACTCAAGAACTCCAATGATACTACTTATTTAAAGAATACTCAACTCAGATGGTTCATGCGGAATTATGAGCATGAACTACTCAACTCAAGGACTCAAAAATACTTTTCATCTCAAGACTGTTTGACTTATAGGTTCCTGCGGAATAATAGTCATGAACAACTCAACTCAAGGACTTCATGGGTAACATGTCATAGTCCCATGATTAGAAATATAAACTCAAAAGGGATTAAGAACTCAATTCTCAAGACTTAGAACTTGAAGATACTACTCCTCTCAATAATACTCAATTTATGGAGTCCATGCAGAATTTATGGGCATCAACGATTCGACTTGAAGGTCTAAACAACTACATGGAACTCATGTATATGAATCTTCTCATTCTCTTACTTACTTCCTCAAAACTTAGTTCAAATCAATAGTTGATCTCAAAGGATTCACAATTGAACTCAAAGGCTTTCTTGAACTTTACTCTTAACTCTCTCTTAGATGCGAATTATGAATTCAAGAGTTATGGTTCATGATATGAAGGATCTAGGTGATAGTGTAGACTCATGAATAAATTCTCCTCACTCTCATGCTCACTTACTTGAGTCTTGAAACAAGTTATTAGAAATTGTAGAAGACTCCTTGAAAGGACTCTCTCAAAATGTTCAGAAGAACTCTCAAGACATAACTCTTAACTTTACCTTGAGTTTTAATTATTAATTCAAGGTTATGATTCATTTTATGAATGATTTCTAAATGTTTGGAAGTAGTTTGAAGTGTTTAGAATCAAAAGGGGTGAAGATACACTTCAAAGGAGCTCAAATAGGACAACCGACGAAAAATGAGTGGGGGCAGGCGACTCTAGCGCATTCTAGGTGTGGGGAGCCAGCCCCTAAATTCAGAGGGTGCATATGGGCGCACTGCAGAGGCGCCTCCCCAGCCCCAGCCCCTTGGGTGCATCTGGGGCTCGCCGCCCCAGCTTCTCCCTAAGCCAAGTTCGATGAATTTCGCCTCTCATTTTCTAGTCCTAAATTGCTTTTAATCGATTTCTTTTCTGAAGTTTTCCTTAGATTAAATTACCCAACCTAAGTACACACTAATCTACTCAAAACAACACTCAAGACAATCACTTTCATCTCAAGAAATCATCAAAACCCCAACAAAACAAGAGTAGAATGAACTTCAAAACCACCTATCAAGAACTTAAATCCTTCAACTTTTGAGAGTGAAATTACGCTGAAAATAACATGTTTGGCGTGTGGGTGAACAAATCCAACAATATGGAAGCGTACATACCTCTTAGGGATTAAACCCATGGCGAAAATCCGCGACAAAACTCAAGAACCTCGACGAACACCTTGATCCTTTATCTTTTCTCCTCTTTTTTTCTCTTCTTGAACTCTCAACCAAATCCCTAGACGTATATTAGAATTATAAAACTGAACCTAATTATATTAGACCCCTATAACATTACTAAAAATGAATTAAATTTGATTGGGTAAGGAAAATACCAAAATACCCCTCTAAAATCCTGTTTTGACTTTCCTTATCTAGACATCACAACTTCTAATAGACATATCTCCCTCATACGTACTCGAAACTGAGAAACTTGATGGCGTTGGAAAGAAAATTCAAAGATCTTTACTATGGTATTTGGTAGCTTACCTAACTCATCATGAGCTAGGAGTTATGGTCATTTGAAGTCGACCCAAAACTCATACTTCGCTTAACTTGCAAAATTTCAGATTTTGCTATTTCCAATTTAGTTCTTTTTGGACCTCAAGGTGCTACATCTAGTGACCTGACCTTAATTTTTAAGAAATTTTTAATTCCTTGATAAAATCTTACTCATTACGAAGAACGATTCGAGTCTTAGTTCGAATTCTTTTTTCTAGGGTGTTACAGACATGTGGCAAGTGGACCCCAAAAATTATAGAAAATGATTTTTAAATTTTAAAATTAAAAGTTATTTCATATACATTTTCAATCTTTTTTTCCTATATATAAAAATATTTAAAATAACAACACATACTACCTAGCCCCATGCTACCCCACCCCCCTTTCTTCTTCATCTTCTTCCTTTTAACATTTCATTTCCTAAACCACAAAACTCAATATCTTATCAAATTATCTACTGATTCAATTTTTTCAAAAAAAAAATTCATACCTAATACGTGAGAGAAATATATAGAAAGACATGTACAAGAGTGATGAAGAAGCAGAGTTTGTTGACGGATAATCATTTCAAAATCGATTGCAAAAGAGAGATTAAAAGGACTCAAATTAATTTTATAGAATTCTTTGATATTATTTTTTATAAGTTAAATGAGTTTACATTTTAATTTTGAGGGGTGATGTTTGTTTGAGGTGGCCCGAAGCTATCGGCTAAATTTTTTACTCCAATGTCCAAAAATCTTCTTTCTTCTTTCGTTTTTGAAGATCCAATGCAGTTGACTTTGAAAACTAGTTGAGGTGAAGAAGATGACCGAAAGCAGGGGTGGGGGGGATTTTTCTTTTTACGATTAAAAATTATTTGTTTCAAAAATCTTACAAGTCATTTACAATGCTACGAATCAATGGAAGAAGAAAGATTGAAGTTTTCTTGAAAAAAAAACTAAAAAATATGATTTTAGATTGTCATTCCCCGAGCTTACACCCCGAACGTGGCTGGCACTCGAGAACCATTGCTGGCCCCAAGCGAACCCTTGGCCTAGCTTACCTACTTAGTGGAAGACTCTAGGCATTATTACAATGATCAAATGCAATTAACTGAACTGAATAATAAAATAGTGAGAATGCTTAAAGAGTCAAACATTCAAACTAGCCAAGACGGCAACTCAAATCTCAAAACATAAGCCAATAATAAAGTAGTGGCAAATGAATTAACTAACTAACTGTCTATATATGAAGCCACTAAACAACTGAGATGGATGTCGGGACAGGCCCACGACATCTTAGTAAACTAAAGCTAATACTGAAGTAATGAAAATGGATCCTCCGGAAAGCAAGAAGGCTCACCACAAGACTCTGAACTGCTCACTGGATCAACGGTGCGCTGGATGCCGATCTTAGTTACCTGTGTCTGCATCATAATAAGATGTAGGCCAACTAGCATCAGTACATTGAATGTACGAGTATGAGAGTTGGAATGCTAAACAAGACATAAGCTTGAAAAGAGTCTCAAAGAAACACTTACCTGGACTTTACTTAACTCAACTGAACTCAATTGATTTCAATATAAAGTAATGTAAATAAATGCAGTATAAAGAAAAGCTTTGAAACATGATTTTCAACTCTGTGTATTTAGAAATACAATGACAACTCTGTATGTTTGCAAATATACAATATGAACTCTGTTTGTATATAAAAATACAAATATTTCTAATGTATATAAAAATACAAAATAACTTTGTGGGAGTTTCTCTAACCGACAACCATCACGTAAGAGCTATTGTGATGATACAATGGTTTCCCTCACGCTGCCAGAGCATCCTATACCTTGCCAAGGGTATAGGACCTGAACTACTAAGTGGATCCACTAGTCTATGCTAAAAATCACTTAAGGAATCATCTACAAAGTATAACCCTTTTCTATCCATGATGGCTACATGGTTTATGGGGGGTTGTGGGTTATCTGAACGCTCCCCCATATCGGTGCTCAATACTACTCCCAAAAATATAATATTAGCTCTTATGATTAAAAAACATACTTCTTCTGTGATTTGAGATTAGTGCTCAAAAACTTAGCTCAAAGTCTATCTTGGAAATCAAAGTTTCCCCTCTTGCTTCATTTAAAAAGCAATTACTCTTTTCTGAAAACTATCCCAAAGGCTCTTTGGAAATTGAGGTTTCCTTTCTTGTTTAAATGTGAAAACATTTTAAACCCTTTGGGAATATATAGTCCCCATATACTTTTGAAGATATGAACTTCAAGCTTTACTCTTTACACTTTACTCAACTTGAACTTTAAGTCTTAAAACAAAGTTAAAACAATTGGAAAAGACTTTCGGAAAACTCTAAGAACTTCTCTTGACTTTGGTCTTTGGTCTTAACTGCTCTTGACTTGACCCTTAACTGGTCCTTGAATTGAATAATGGATTCAAGGATTTTGATTCGTGATTGGAAAGATTTCATGATGTTTAAGAATGTTTTTAGATAGCTAAACATGAGGGAAAAAAATCAAGCAATCAATATTTGAGGGTGGGTTTGCGATGCGGAAAAACATTTAATTTTTAGTTTTGGAAATGACTTTAGAGGCAGGACGCTCTGTGGCCACTCCGCGACGTGAAACAAATTTTCCCAGATTTGGGGAATGGCTCCATGACTCGGAGGCAATGTCAAATTTCGTTGGACGAAATTTCTCCTTCGTTTTCCAGCTCTAAACCCTCTAAACTCCATGGGTTCTTTCACCAAACACTTAGAATCGATTAAATATTCAAAAATACATCAGATTCTACTCAAAATCAAACCTAAAATTATGGATTCAGATCAAACAACTCCTCAACGATTTCAACAAATCAAGAATTAACAGAACTTCTTCAACAAACCCATCAAGAACTAAATTTCTAAACTTTCAAGAACTTAAATTCACAGAAATAAATCATGATTGGCGCGTGGATGAACTAACCCAATGCTAGGTGATCTCACATACCTTGTAGGGTGTCACACCCCGAGCCTACATCCTGGGCGGGACGGACACTCGAAAACCATTGTTGGCCCCAATCTGGCCTGACTTACATAACTCAACGAAAGACTATATGCTTATTTATAAATATCAATAGCACTATACTCAACTTAAATAACGAAATAACTTAGAATGTTTAAAAGTCAACATTCAACTTGGCCAAAATGGCTACTCAAGTCTTAACATAGGAAAATGGTAATGTAAAGACAACTAAACTACTAACTATCTATGAAGCCTCTATAACAAAGAGGTATGTCGAGACAGGAACCCCGATCAACCTAACAATTGAAAACTAGAAAACAATGATAAAATGAGTCCTCTGGAATGCAAGAAGGCTTACCAACTGACTCTGAACTGCTCACTGGATCAACGGTGCGCTGGATGCAAATTCTAGTTACCTGCGTCTGCATCATAATACGATGCAGGCCAACTGGCATGACTTCTTAAGATATGGTTCATGTCGAATTGTGGACGTGAACAACTTAATGCAAGGTTTTCAATAACCATAGATAGAACTCAATACTCAAGACTTAGAACTTGAAGATACTACTCCTCTCAAAGGTACTCAATTGATGGAGTTCATGCGGAAGTTATGGGCATGAACGACTCAGCTCGAGGGTCTACATAATAATATGGAACTCGTGAATACAAATCTTCTCATCCTCATACTTACTTTCTCAGAACTTAGTTCAAATCGATGGTTGATCTCAAAGGATTCACAATTGGGCTCAAAAGCTTTCTTGAACTCTACTCTTAACTCTCTCTTGAATGTGAATTATGAAATTCAAGAGTTATGGTTCATGATATGAAGGACTTTGTAATTGTAACATCTTGCAATTTGAAATAGCTAAGAAGAAGCTAAGAAATGAAAATAGTCATTTTTGGAAAGAATGAAAAATCTGGAAAATTGTTAAAGTTAGGAAAAGTGAGATTTTGGTCAACTTCAAACGGCCATAACTCCTAGCGCAGGATGAGTTAGGTGTAGTTCTAGATATGGTTGGAAATCTCTTGGAATGATCTTTCCAACGCTGCCGAGTTTGCGCAAATCTGAGTTCGTTTGAGTAAGATACGTCATTTGGAAGTTGGGCTGTTCAAGTAAGGAAATGTCCAATCCGGATCTCTAAGGGGTATTTTGGTCTTTTCATTTCCCTATTATTTTAATCCATTTTTAGGAGTTTTAATATGGGTCAAATCAGATTTTGGTTAGTTTTAGGAATTTGAAATTTACGCTAGGGCTAAGGAGAAAGGAGGAGAAAGAAGCAGAAAGGGAAAGATTCATCAAGATCGATCAATCTAGTTGTGGTTTTCGCCAAGGATTTATTCCTACCAGGTATGTGAGGCTTTCATAACATTCGGATCATTCTCCCACGTGCCAAACATATTTACTTCAGCATGAATTCATTCTAAAAGAGTTTGAACGTTGATGATCTTGATACCTATTCTTGATTTTTATATTGTTCTTGAATTTGACTGAGTTGGGAAGTTTCCGAGATCGTTACATCGTATTATAGAGTCGTTTCGAGTTAGGTTCTTAGGTACATTTGCTAAGTATCTGTATCTAAAAAGAATTTGAGAAAAAGAACCGAGTTTGGGCGAATAGGGGCTGGGAAACGAAGAAGAAATTTTCGTCGATCGAAATTTGGAACCCACTCCACGTCGCGAGCCACTTCCCAGATTTGGGAATTTCTGTTTCGCGTCGCCGAGCTGACACGAGGTGTTCTGCTTGAAAAGATGTTTTCAAAACCAAATTTTAAAAGCCTCTTCGCGTTGCGGACCCACCCTCAAATTTTGATTTTTCGGTCTTTTCTCATGTTTAGCTATCTAAAATCATTCCTAAACATCATGAGATCTTTCCGATCACAAATGACAATCCTTGAATCCATAATTCAATTCAAGGATTAGGTAAGAGTCAAAGTCAAGAGAAATCAAGAGTCAAGTTAAGATAAGTTCTTAAAGTTTTTCAATAGTTTTTCACAAATGTCTTAACTTTGTTTTAAAACTTAAGTTTCAAGTTAAGCAAAGAGTAAAGAGTTGAATTCATTTCTCAAAAATCTATAAGGGAACTAAGTATTCCCAAAGAGTTTATAAATGTTTTCACATTTGAGCAAGTAAAGGGAACATCGATTCCAAGAGAGCTTTTAAGCTAAGTTTTGAGTAATTATATCAAACCAAAGAAAGAAGTTTGTTTTAAAACATATGAGCTAAGTATATTTCTAGGAGTAGTATTGATCACCGATATGGGGATGCGAGTTCATATTAACTCAAGTCTCCATAAACCATATAGCCATCAAAGGTAGTAAAGAATCATACTTTTTAGATGAGTCCTGAAGATAAGCTAGTGGATCGACTAAGTTAACCATTCTATATGATGGTAGAGTATAGGAAAGTTTGGCAGCGTAGGCAAGACGATGTATCACCACTTAGGCTCATAGTGGTGGTTGTCGGTTAGAGAATCTCCCACAGAAACTATATTACTTTCTTATATGAGTAAAGCTAAGTTTGTTATTGCTTTATCTTTAATGAAATAAGATTTTTTCAGCTGTTTTATAAGCTTTATATACATTGCATGTGTTTTATTGCTTTATATTGAGTTGAGTTATTCATGAGTTGAGAAGAGCCAAGGTAAGTGTTTCTTTCAAAATATTTTCAAGCTTATGTTTTGTTTAGCATTCCAACTCGCATACTCGTACATTAAATGTACTGATGCCAGTTGGCCTACATCGTATTATGATGCAGACAAAGGTAACCAGGGTTAGCATCCAATGCACCGTTGATCTAGTGAGCAGTTCAGAGTTAGTTGGTGAGCCTCCATGCATTCTGGAGGACCCATATTCATTGCTTTCTAGTTTAATTCATTAGGATGTTGTGGGGTTTGTCCTAACATCCATCCCAGTTGTTTCAAAGGCTTCATAGACAATCAGATGTTAGTTTTTTAGTCTTTCCATTTTATCTTATGCTAAGAGTTGAGTTGCCATTTTGGCCAAGTAGAATGTTTGACTTTTAAGCATTCTCAGTATTTTCTTTATTCAAGTGAGTATAGTGTTTTATCATTATAATTATGAATATTGTCTTCCGCTGAGTAAGTAAGCCAGGCCAAGGGTTTGCTTGGGGCCAACAATGGTTCTTAAGTGCCGGCCACGTCCAGGGTGTACGCTCAGGGCGTGACAGTAATAATGAAGTAAACTCATGAATACATTCTCCTAACTCTCATACTCACTTGCTCGAGTCTTAAACAAGTTACTAGTAATTGTAGAAGACTCCTCAAAAGGACTTTAAGGGACTTTATCAAAAAAGTTTGAAAGAACTCTCAAACTTGACTCTCAACTCTACCTTGAATTTGATTCATGTATTCAAGGTTATGCTCTGTGATAGGAAATATCTCGGGATGCTTAGGAGTGTTTTTAGATAGTTAAACATGAAAAACTATCAAGAAATCACTATTTGGAAACAAGTCCTCGACAGGGAGGTGCTTTTAATATTTGGTCGCGAAATAACTTTTGAGGCAGAGAGGTCCGTGGCTTTTCTGCGACGTGAAGAAAATTTTATGAAATGGGGAGGCAGGTCCGCTACGTGGACTGGATTACCAGATTCGCTCGACTTTTTCCTTCTTCGATTTCTAACACCAATTCGCCTAAATTCGATTCTTTTGCTCACTCTCTCTTTAGATTCAGATACCCACCACATGTACACTATAATCTAACTCTTACAACTCTATAAATCGACACAATAATCTCAAGAACTCCTCAATCTCAGCCCAATTCAACAATGAAAGCAAATTCAAGAATACATATCAAGAACATCAAAGCTTCAACTTTTAGAACGAATTTAAAGGTGGAATTAGCATGATTGGCGTGTGGGTGAACAAAACCAACACCATGGGAGCTTACATACCTTGTAGGGATCACCCCCGACGAAATCCACACGCAAAGCTCGAAGGTTCTTGGCGATTCTTGATTTCTCTTCTCTTTTCTCCTCTTTTCTCCTCTTTTCCAAGCCCTAACGTGAACTTTAACTTTTCTAACTGACCAAAAATCTTGTTTTACCCCAATTAAATCCTAAAAACGAATTAGGATAATTAGGTAAGGAAAAGACTAATTTACCCTTCCAAAAATTCGGATTAGACTTTCCTTAATCCAACAACCCAACTTCCAAAGGGAATAACTTACTCATACAAACTCGGAATAGCACAAACTCGGCGGCGTTAGAAAGATTATTCCAAGAGCTTTGCAACCATATCTGAAAGTACACCTAACTCATCCTGAGCTAGGATTTATGGCCATTTGAAGTTTACCAAAAACTCATTTTTCCTAACTTAAACAAATTTCCATATTTCCATTATTTCCAAAAATGACTATTTCCAATTCTTAACTTCTTCCTAGTTATTTCAAATTGCGAGATGTTACAATATCTCCCTCTTGGGAACATTCGTCCTCAAATGAGATTTACTCTTACTAGGCTAAAGGAGTAACATCAAGTTCAAACACCCAACAAGCAAATGCAATTCGTCAACATAGAGATGTGAAAGAGATGTGGATATCTCTTCTTCATATCCTCTTCAGCTTCCCAAGTAGCTTCCTCAACAAATTGGTTCCTCCAAAGGACTTTGACTGATGCTACTTCCTTAGTCCTCAACTTGCGAACTTGGCGATCTAGAATCTAAACAGGAATCTCCTAAAAAAATAAGATATCGTTGATCTCAATATTTTCAGTTGGTATGATCAATGAAGGATCGCACATGCAATTCGTCAACATAGAGATGTGAAACACCGGATGATCCACGGCTAACTCTTGTTGTAGTTCCAACTCATAAGCTACATTGCTAATCCTCTTTGATATTCAATAAGGTCCAATATATCGGGGACTAAGCTTCCCCTTCTTACCAAACCTCATAACACCCTTTCATGGGTGAAACTTTAAGATATACCCAATTATCTACTTCGAACTCTAACTCCCTTCTCCTAACATAAGTGTAGGATTTATGACGACTCTGTGCCATTTTCAACCTCTCCTGAATCACTTTCACCATCTCCATAGCTTGGTGAACTAAATCTGGTCCTATCAACCCAGCTTCACCAACTTCAAACCATCCAATAGGAGATCTGCATCTTCTCTCATAAAGAGCTTCGTAAGGAGCCATTTGGATGCTCGAGTGGTAACTATTGTTGTAAGCAAATTCAATGAGTGGTAGGTGATCATCCCAATTTCCTTTGAAATCAATCACACACGTCCTCAACATATCCTCTAAGGTCTGAATAGTGTGCTCTGCTTGCCCATCCGTCTGAGGATGAAAGGCAGTACTTAAGTTCACTTTTGAACCCAAGCCTTTCTGAAAAGATTTCCAAAATTGTGCAGTAAATTGTGAACCTCTATCTGAAATAATGGAGACTGGGACTCCATGAAGTCTTACCACCTCTTGAATATATAACTTGACATAATCTTCTATTGAATAGGTAGTGTTTACCGACAAAAAGTGGGCAGATTTTGTCATTCTGCCGACAATCACCCAAATAGAATCATGCTACCTGCGATACCTTGGTAATTCTGTGATGAAATATATATTAATCATCTCCCACTTTCATTTTAGAAGTTCTATATTCTGAGCCAAACCACCGGGCCTTTGGTGCTCTACTTTAACTTGTTGGCAATTTGGACACTTAGCAACAAATTCTACAATGCCCTTCTTCATGCCATTCCACCAATACAATTCTCTCAAATCGCGATACATCTTTGTGGAACCCGGATGAATGGAATATTTGGAGCTATGAGCTTCCTCCATGATCCTCTCTTGGAGTCCATCCATCATTGGTACACACAATCTACCTTGATACCTCAATACACCATCTCCCCCTTGTTCGAAAGCTAACACTTTTTTATTACAAACATTTGCCTTCAATTCAGTCTAATAGGATCTTGGTCTTGTTTTTCTTTCACTTCTGACACTAATGATGATTCCACCCCATTCATCACCACTACTCCTCCTTCTGTGGAATCCATTAGTCGAATTCCTAGTCGTGCAAGTCTATGCACATCTTTCGCTAACTCTCTCTTTTGTTCCTCAACATGGGCGGTACTACCCATAGACAACCTACTCAAGGCATCAACAAAAACATTAGCCTTACCTAGGTGATAAAGAATACTCATGTCATAATCCTTGAGTAATTCTAACCACCTCATTTGTCTGAGATTAAGCTCTTTCTGAGTGAACACACATTGAAAATTCTTGTGATTAGTGAATACATCAACGTGCACACCATACAAATAATGACGCCATGTCTTCAAAGTGAATACTACAGCAGCCAACTCTAAGTCATGGGTTGGGTAGTTCTTCTCATAAACTTTCAATTGTATGGAGGCATAAGCTATAACTTTGTCATTCTACATTAAAACACAACCCAAACCAACTCTATATGCATCACAATACACCACAAAACCTTGAGTTCATTCTTGTAAGGTCAAAACTGGGGCAGTAGTCAACCTCTTATTTAATTCTTGAAAGCTTTTCTCACAATCTTCATACCATTGAAACTTCACTATTTTCTGAGTTAACTTGGTCAAAGGGGATGAGATAGACGAGGACCCCTCTACAAACCTTCTATAATAGCCAGCCAAACCCAAGAAACTCATAATATCAGTTGGAGATGTGGGTCTAGGCCAATTCTGCACTGCCTCAATTTTCTGAGTATGAACTCTAATTCCATCACCCAAAACTATGTGGCCCAAGAATGCCACAGACTCAAGCCAAAACTCACATTTAGAGAACTTAGCATATAACTTCTTATCTTACAAAGTCTGAAGAATTATTCTGAGATGACTAGGATGATCTTCTTCATTCCTTGAATAGATTAGTATGTCATCAATGAAGACGATAACAAACATATCTAAATATGGTTTGAAGACTATATTCATAAGGTCCATGAACACTACTGGTGCATTAGTCAAACCAAAAGGCATGAACAAAAACTCATAATGACCATATTAGGTTCTGAAAGTTATCTTTGGAATATCACATTCCCTTACTCTTAACTAATGATAGCCACATCTGAGATCTATCTTAAAAAAATAGGTGGCACTCTGAAGTTGATCGAATAAATCACCAATCCTTAGAAAAGGATATTTGTTCTTGATTGTAACCTTGTTCAACTGACGGTAATCTATACACGTCCTAAGGGAACCATCTTTCTTTCTCACAAACAAGATCGGAGCGCCCAAAAGTGAGACACTTGGTCGAATGAAGCCCTTATCTAATAGACCCTTTAACTGCTTTTTACGCTCTTTCAGCTTTGCTGGTGCCATTCTATATGGCGGAATAGATATGGGATGAGTATCTGAAAGAATATCTATACCAAAGTCTATTTCTCTCTTAGGAGGGACTCTGGGTAGATCATCTTAAAAGATTTCTGGAAACTCTTTTACAAAGAAATTTACTAAAAATGATGTATCTCAACACTTGAGTCATTAACTCGGACTAAAGGATAGACACACCCCTTGCAAACTAACTTTCTTGCCTTAAAGGTAAGAAATAAAACGACCTTGGGCACTGCTGAACTACTTTTCCACTCAAAGACTGGCTCACTTGGAAATTGAAACTTGACAACTCGAGTTCTACAATTTGTTAACGCATAACAGGCATTATGTCAATCTATACCAAGAATAACATCGAAATCTACCATGTCTAACTCAACTAAGTTAGCCATGGTAGTCTTGTGATTGACAGAAATGGTATAATCATGACAAACTCTCTCAGCTAGAATAGAATCACCAACAAGTGTAGAAACACTGAAGGGCTCAAGAAGTTTCTTAGGAATAACATCAAAATTAATCACAACATAAGGAGTTACAAAAGATAAACTCGCTCCTAGATCTAGCAAAGCATAAACATCTAAGTTAAAGACTTGGATCACACCAGTGAAAACATCTGGCGAGTCATCTTGCTCTTGGCAACTAGCGATAACATATAGGTGGTTTCCTCCTCCATCTGCCCCTGAAGTAGCTCCTCTAGATGCACCTTTGTCTGGTGGAACAACTAAAGAAGACTGGGCTCTATTGCCCCCATCACTATTTCGTTGCCTGTTCTTTGGACACTCTCTCATAAAATGCCCATTCTGACCACACTTGAAACAATCAGTGGAGCTATCACGACACATCCCTGAGTGGTTCCTACCACACTTAGCACATGCAAGAGGCTTAGTACCCAGTGGCGGATCCACGATTTTAGTTTAGGGGGTTCGGGAAAAAGCAAGCATGCTAATAGTGTTGACAAATTAACGAGTCGATTTAGATTTAAACGGGTTAAATCATATATGAGTGAGCTTAAATTAATAATTTTTATTAAAGTAAATATTTTTATTTAAAAGTTTATTAAGTATATAATAATATTTACTTGGAAAACAAATTTTTTTAATTCAAATAATACTATTTATTAATTTAATATTTTAAAGAAACCCATAAATTTACAATATAAACATATTTGAAAAGGTTTGACAAAGAACAAAAAAAAAATTGTCAGAAAACACCTCCACCGAGATTCGATCTCGGCTAAAATGCATGGACCTTAACCTGCTTAACCGCTGCATTGTGTACTCATCTTGTGTTGAGGGAGTTCAACATTTAATATATATACGTAAATCGTAAACTTCATCCTATACGTACATTATAATTTTCCGAGTGAGGGGGTTCGAGTGAACCCCCTCGGCTCCATGTGGGTCCGCCCTTGTTAGTATCCCCTTGTGCCATACTACCTTGAGAATAGGCAGGTTTAGCGCTGAAATTCTGACTATTGTACTCACTTTTGTTCTTTGGTGCATGTTTACTACCAGATGATGGAGCAGGTCCTTTTTGTTTTTGTTGGAAGGATGACCGGTTCGCATTACTCTTTTGCTGCCCGGACTCATTCCCTGATGTCTTAGCCCTCTTATTCTTAAACTCTTATTTATCCCTCAGTTTATCCTCCTCAACTTGTTGCACATGGATCATTAGTCTTGCTATGTCCATATCCCCTATCAACATAGCTGTTTTGCCTTCCTTGCTTGAAAAGCGAGACAACCCAAAAACAAACAAACTCATTCTTCTCCTCATGTCAGTAACCATCTCCAGAGCATAGCAGGAAAGCTATGTGAAATTCAGACTGTACTTATGAACACTCATTGATTCCTGGTTAAGGGTAAGGAACTCTAGTACCTTTACTTCCCTCAGTTCACGGGGAAAGAAACGTCCCAAGAGGGCCTCCTCAAAACATGCCCAACTTACCAGTGGTGCTCCCTCATCTCGGTTCTTCTTCCATTGGTAGAACCATATAGTAGCGACATATTTCATTTGGTATGCATCTAGTTCTACCCTCTCAGTATCAACAACATTCTCAAAGACCTTCTGTTCTACCCATGATGGCTATATAGTTTATGGGGCTAGGAGTTGTCTGCACTCTCTCCTATATCAGTGCTCAATACTACTCCCAAAATATAATACTAGCTCTTATGTTTAAAAACATACTTCTTTCTGTGGTTTGAGATAATTTCTCAAAACTTAGCTCAAAGGATATCTAGGAAATCAAATTTTCCTCTCTTACTTAATTTGAAAGCATTTACTCTTTGAGATGAAAACTAGTTCACAAGCTCTTTTGGAAATCAAAATTTCCTTTCTTGATTAAATGTGAAAACATTTTAGACTTTGGGAATACATAGTCCAAATATACTCTTTTGAAGAAATGAACTTCAACTTTCCTCTTTACTCAACTCAAAACTTAAGTTTTAAAAAAAGTTAAAACACTTGTAAAAGACTTTTGGAAGACTCATTGTCTGGAAGCAAGTCCGCGACACGGAGATGCATTTAATTATTTGGTGGTGAAATAAATTTTGAGGCAGAACGGTCTGTGACCACTCCGCGACGCGGAGAAAATTATATCAATCCTTAGGACCAGGTTCGAGATGTGGACATGGTGCCCAGATTTGCCCGACTTTTTCCTTCTTCATTTTCTAGCCCCAAATCGCCTAGATTCAAATTTTTTTCTCCACATCTCTTTAGATTCAGGTACCCACAACATATACACAAGAATATAACTTAAAACAACTCTAATAATCGATCTTAAACTCTCAAAAACTCCTCAATTTCATCCCAAATTTAAGAACAAAAACAATTCAAGAATACAACTCAAGAACATCAAAGTCTCAATCGTTTAGAATGAAAATCATACTGAAATAAACATGTTTGGTGCGCAGGTGAACGAACCCAACGCTATGTGAACTCACATACCTCGTAGGGATCACCCATTGACGAAATCCACAATCAATTCCTCATAAAGATGACGAATCTTGCCTTTCCTTTTCTCTTTTCTCTTGAATTCATCTCTGTAGAACCCTAGAATGAATATACAATTGTGTTAACTGAACCAATTCAGTTTGACCCTAATTAATTCACTAAAAACGAGTTTAATCAACTGGTATGGAAAAGACCAAAATACCGCTTTAAAATCCGATTTTGACTTTCCTTATCTAGATAGCCCAACTTCAAATGGGCATATTCCCTCTTACGAACTCGAAATCGTGCACACTTGGAGGCGTTGGAAAGATAATTCATAGATATTTCATACGGTATCTTGTAGCACATCTAACTCATCCTGAGCTAGGATTTCTGGTCGTTTGAAGTTGACAAAAAACCCACACTTAGCTTCGTCAATTTTCCACATTTTTTCATTGTTTCCAAAAATGACTCTTTATAATTCTAGATCTTTCTAGTTCTGTCACGACCCGGGAGCACCCCCTAGTCGTAACCGGCGTACTCGACCTCGAAGAGGTCTAATACAAGCCTCTTAGCATTCATTCATCGCATAGACACTAAAAACATAATGAATTTAAAACTTTCTTTACCAAGAAAACATTTA
>JAJOOF010019501.1:0-17404 GCA_029582545.1 Solanum lignicaule | reverse complement strand
TAAATATATCTTCTATAGTTGATGCAAAGGAACTTTCATCCATTCAAATGTCTTCCCTGCATAAGAGTTGTGCAAATCAAAGTTTTGACCAAAAACTTAAAGCAAATCTTAATTGTAAACAATATAAACTTATTTTTTTAATATTGTGTTGTTCACATTACTCAAATCAAATACTACTATAGAGAACCCAGTGGCCTGGCAACTTGTTTATGAAGCTATTAGAACTGAAAATGTTATAACAACAAAAAAACAGAGAATATAATTTACACTTGATTCTCTTATGTCGCATAATAGAAAATGTGAAGTACATTTTGGTAAGAAACTTTTGAGTTGAAGGATTCAAGGAGAAACTACATCTTCTCCTAATCATAAAGCAAGTATTTTAAGAAGTATCTGTCAAAAATCTTCCTACTACCTGGAGATAGGAGTTGATTTCCTCCTTTATGGTGGCTTACACTTCGATCATTTTGAAAGTAATATCCTTATTTGTCAGATTTAATTAGTAAATGCTTTTGTGTCTGTGGTATGTCACTTTACCTCTTAACCTACAATCTCTGTTTCGGTAATACACCATCTACGATAAATTTCACTGTTAGTTCTTTTCTTTTATCATGAGACCAATTATATATAGTCACTTGTCTTACCTTGTCCTTTCTGTCAATAATATTAGGACTTCGACAGACAAAGGTGAAATTAAAAGAAGTTCCGAACTTCTTTTAGGAATAAAATGGCATTAAAATCTCTATATTCCTTTTCTTAATTATCAAATCAAATAGCTTACTACTTTTTGAACTTGGGGAACATTATAAAGACATGAAATAACATACAAGACATGAAAATGACACCATTGTAAGAGCTAATGTTCACTGGTTCTAACAGATACTTTAACATTTAACATTTCATGAGTTCTCATTAAATAAGGCAACTAATAAATTATTACAAAGAGATGCGGCAGAACACCATCAAAACCAGATCATTCTTTAGCCACTACATATTCATAGACAACAGAAAATATAACCACCTAGATAATTTCATTTGTGTGGTAAAAACAACTTACCATTAAACTCTTCACAAAGATTGTCATGTTGGTACCCTTTAGCCAAAATAGCTTCCCCTTATTCTTCATTTTTCCTCGGACAATGAATCTATTTAGTCATGGCAAAAACAATATGAATTATTTTTCTTGTAAGAATAACTAAATTAACCTAAGGGAACCATGAATGAAGTTGAAAGGCATATAAAATTGAGATTTTTTTGCTAAGTCTCAACAATAATGCAAAGATATTCCGACTTTCTAACTATTGCACTTCTTCAAATAGCTGGTGTGTGTTAAAAATACAAACATAAGATAAATGTAAAGAATCATAACCATAATACAAAATACAGAAAATATATAGTTTGTACATAATTCTATCATTGTGAGACTCCTATTATGTATTATCATGTTATGTGATGCTCTTCTTTTAAGACAAAACTTCAACATTTTGCTTGTTCACATGATAAGGCAAATGTAATAGTGAGATGATTAAAGAAAGTAAGCTCACGAAATATCGTGTCTTCACATATAGGCTCTTTCATATATATTATTATTACATCTTCCGCTACCTACTCCATGTAAACATAGTAAGATGACATTAGATGCACTTACGAAAAATGGTTAATAGGATAGAAGGTGTGATAGATAAACTTTAGGGTAGAACTTCCTATTACCACAGAATACCAGCAATCCATTCCTATGATCTCACACAACAACTTTAGAATGCCTAATTTAAAAAATAAATAAAAGAATAATTTGTACTTGATGCATATCATCAAACACCTTTGCTGCATCAAGCTCTTTTCTTTTCATTTATATTTTTCCTTTCTGATTTAATCAATCAAAGTTAGTTCTGAAGAAGAGTTTAAACAATCAACTACAACCATGTAGTACAAAATTCACTAAGAAAAAGTTTAACACAGAGAAAAGAAAAGGAAGAAAAATGCAAAAGAATGGACGCAGATCATACATTAAGATTTTCTTAAAAAGATAGAATCACATGTTTATATGCCCTCTAATTTTTTGGTCCATCAAAGCAATGGAAGGGCTTTGAAAACTCAAAGTTGAAATCATGAATTACTTAATGAATATAGTAGTACCAAACTGATGTTAGTAACAGCAGCCAACAACTATTACAAACATACAACTATTACAAACATGCAAAAAAGATGAATCATGTTCTATATGCATATATATTTCCACTTATCAAGTAGAAACCAAAATTACATCAAATAGGAGAAAACATAAGGAGAAAGCCTAAAATAAAATTCAAACTGAAAAAGATTTGAGCGTAGGATAGAAGAAAAGGAACCTGAAATTTGGCCTCCACACCCACTGTGCACAAACAAAGTTAGAGTTCGTTTTACGATATAATTATATCAAACTATGACGCACTTTGTTGAATTTCGCAAGAGATGTAAGAGAGGCGTGAGAAACAGAGGAAAAAAATCCAAAGAGTAAAAAATGGAAGAGAATAGGCAGAGAAAAGTACCTTTTATAAAGAAAATTTTTAGGGCACTATTAGGCATGTTACATTAACCGCAATACAACAGATCCTCAATTTCTGCATTTACCAACATAATAGTTCCTTGAGTATCTTAAATAAGGCAAATTTTAAAAAACTAAATATACAAGCTCTTTTTCGAAACATAGTATCATGATGATCAAGCTAAACTAATTGAGTTCCCTATTAGCATTGTACTTGTAAATCTGAACTTTTATTAGTGGCAATAAATTAACCAGAAATCAGTAAGTGGACAAAGAATTAGAATTAAAATTTTCAACAAACTACATTCGACGAAAACGAAAATCAGATAAAAAGAAAGGACAAAGAGAATTCAACCGCTACTCACCCACTTACCAATAGTAAGCACCCGCTTACAAAATCAAAGATCCATCTACCAAATATGATCACAAATCCAAATTTATTCAAAAATAGAATAAAACGGGAAGAATTAAGAAAGAGAAGTAAACATCAGGAGAAAGCAGAAAAATGTGGTAATAGTAGTAATAAACGGAGAAATAAGAACTTAGGAGGGAGAAACTTGTACATTCAAAGTAATTTTGTCCTAATTTCTCTTTCAATACAAAAAATCAAAGCTTTATAAACCCATAAAATAGAGTTTTTCCGTTGCACGTGTGAAAACTCATATTTTGATTTTTCCTTTGCTCACAAACAAAGGTCTGAAGAAAAAATTGAAGCTAGGGACTAACATTTCAATTTTCCCTTTTGTCACAGAGAAAAAAATTGATAAGATAGAAGAATAACAAAGGGAAAAGGAATACCTTGAAATTGAAGCAACATTCTCCGAAAATTGAAGATGAGAAGAGCTTTGAGTAGATGAAGAGCAAAGTAAGGACTTGAATTGCAGCAACACTTCTCAAAAATTGAAAATGAGAGAGCTTTGAGCAGATGAAAAGCAAAGTAAGAACTTGTAAGAAGTGAAAACTAAGACACGTATGATAATTTAGCATACAGATGTCTTTATAAAAATGAGTAAAATTTAATACCCAATTAAATTGAGCCAGAAATGACCAAATTTGTATAGCTTTTAGTTCATCTATTTAGTGGGCCTCAATGTACAATTTATATAGCTTTTAATCCAGTTCTTTAGTGCAGTGTTGATCCTAACAAACTGTCATATCTAAATATGGGTAAAATAATAAATATATATAATATATATCCTATATGTTTGCTTCTATTTCTTAAAATACAATTTAAAATATCAAGAAAAATAAATTTAAATATTATTTCACAAATTAAATCACTGCATACGAAAATTCACCACAAAATAAATACATTTTAGAGATATATTGATATGTGAAAATTTAATAAATAACATATTAAAGATGACTTATTATCGGTCATACCAAGAGTTTCTAATAAGAGAAAATTACATGGTTAAACAAACATATACTAGTTAATTAGTTGTCATAACTATAGTTTTAGTTGATTACCACTCGCGACCAATATTCAGTGATAATTACGTGGGCTGAGATTTCGAGTTTGTATAATTTAGAATTTGTATAATATAATTTGTACAACTTTTGTATAATATAATTTGTATAATTGTTTAAAGTTCATATGTTTGTGTTTGTGTATATTTTTATTTCGAGTTTGTACAAAAAATAGCTCAATTATACAAATATACCCGCAAATTATACAAAGACGCAACTTAAACGGTAGCTACAACCCGTAAATATGCAAACTATAACTATGAAACATAATTAAGTTTACTATAATGGCTACTTACGAAAATTCTCCTTCTAATTATATGTAGGGGAAACAAAGCAAATACCCCATAAAAGCAAAATAATTACAAGCATATACCATTTTATATTCATACCCCACTAAATAATTACACTATATACCCCCAGCTAATTTCGCTTAACTAATACTAAAGCAGTATCAAATATTGTATTGGTATCATTAAGGCTGATAATTTTGCTTAATGGATACTAAATAAGTATGTATATATATATATATTCCTTTATAATATCATTGATTAATGAGTAATTTTTTAGCAAGAAACCTTATTGATACCACAACAACATACATATACTCTTATAGTATCATTGACTAATGAGTAATTTCTGAACAAAAAACCTCAATGATAATTGATACCACAATAATATACATATACTCTTATAGTATCATTGACTAATGAGTAATTTCTGAACAAGAAACCTTAATGATACCAATACAGTATATATATGCTGATTTAGTATCAAGTTAAGCGAAATTATCAACCTTAATGATACCAATACAATATATAATACTGATTTAGTATCAATTAAGCGAAAATTATCAGCCTTAATGATATACCAATACAATATATGATATTGGTTTAGTATCAGTTAATCGAAAATTATCAGCCTTAATGAATGAGGGGTATGGGACCGTATATTTATGAGAGAATGACTATTTCAGGAATTACTTAAGGTTTGGATATGAACTTATAATTTTATTTTATTTTTATCAAAAGATATGAACTTATAATTATTTTAGGGCCCGTTTGGCCATGCAATATGGTATCATGAGATGAAATTGAAGTTTTGTTTGGACATGCGATATGGAATTTTTGTGTTGTATATTTTCTCATAAACATAAAAATCTCATAAGTTGTAAAACTATTAAAATAGCCCCAATTGTTTATTCAATCTTATCAAATAAACAAAAAAATATAAAATCGCATAATAAATTATTAGAAAGCTATTTGTTATCCACTTAAGTAATTGTTTCATCTAACTTTAATTTGATAAAAAAAATTGAACATAAATTGTAGTGTACTAGTCTTTAATATAATCCTCCCATATGGTACAGACAATTTCCTCACGTTGAACTTGCATTTCTCGATCATGTGATCGAGAAGACGAGCCAACATTGTTACTTTGAGCCATTTATTGGTCAATATCATCCGCAACTATATTTTCATGCCATAGACCATAAATATTTCATCAGTACTTTGGTATTGTCGCAAATAATTATGTAACACTGCACAAGCTATGGCAATTTTCACTTGTGTATCATTATCATAATGGTTCATGTCTTGTTTCAGTATTCTAAATCTATTTTTCCAAGCTCCAAACGTCTGTTCAATCACATTGCGCAGAGATGAATGCCTATAATTAAATAGTTCTTTGGGATTTTGAGGCTCTCTTTCACTTTCTCGGTAATCTTGCAAATGATAGCGTAGTCCTTTGTATGGAGCTAAAAATCCTTTTGTGTTTCGGAAACCAACATCAACAACATAATATTTATCTACCAACAAATATTTTATAAAGAATTACTAAAAGCATATGTAACGTAAATGAGACAGCTTTGTGTAAATAAATAATATTTATTCTAAGGATGTAATTTAAAGTTACCATATGGCGGAAATGGAATTTGTAATGTTGGTTCAACAAGTGCATTCTCAAGTACTTTACTATCATGTGCAGTACCTTTCCAACCAGCAGAAACAAAGGTAAATTGCATATCAAAATCACAAGCACATAAGACATTTTGTGATGTTTTTTCTTTGCGATTACGATATGCTTGTTGCACCGCTTTAGGAACCTCCCCTGCTATATATGTTCCATCAATCGCACCAACACAATCCTATCAAATAGAAAATACATCAATATTAGTTTAGTGAACATAAAATAAATTGGAAGCATTATAGAATGCACTTCATAAAAATAATGTTTGTAAGAGTAATAAAATAGTGCTCAAGACAATGCAAAGTCATAAAATAAATATTATCTCTTTAAACAAAGTTGATAGGAGAAATATGTAACTAAATATTAATAACTTACACATAAAATATAAATGTGCACTTATTAAGGCCATAAAATAACTTTATTACTCAACAATCGGTTGGTGTGAGTTAAAGTGACTATATGTTGGTGAGAATAATAAATTTTAAAAAGTAATGATGTGATTATAAATTTTATTTAGGGAAAATTGTATATAATAACAAACTATTAATTCAAATTAAATGCTATAAGTATAGTTTGATTTAATTGTACCTTATAGCAAACTGTTGTTATTTCACCTCTCTCCTGGTGAATTTCGCTCGCCACTCTCGTTCTCTCCCTCGCCTCTCTCATTTTTTATACAAACGCAAGTGTATAAAGTGTGTTTGTGTTTGTATAAAGCGAGAGAAAATTGTATATATACATATATTTTCGTTCCCTCTCTCCCCTCTCCCAGATCTCGCTCGCCACTCTCCCAGATCTCGCTCTCTCATTCGCCTCTCTCACTTTATACAAAAAACACAAATTGTATAAAATGTGTTGTGTTTGTATAAAGCGAGAGAAAATTGTATATATACATATATTTTCGTTCCCCTCTCCCAGATCTCACTCGCCACTCTCCCAGTTCTCGCTCTCTCACTCGCCTCTCTCACTTTATACAAAAATGCAAATGTATAAAATGTGTGAAAATTGTATATATACATATATTTTCGTTCCCCTCTCTCCCTTCTCCCAGATCTCGCTCGCCACTCTCCCAGATTTCGCTTGCTCACTCGCCTCTCTCACTTTATATAATTGATCTTTTTGTATATGTATACTAAAACATATTATACAACTGCTTTCTTTTGTATATGTATAGCGAAATATACATATTTATGTTTGCTATGGAGCGCAATTATGCAAACTTTGCTATAGCATACAAATATGAATTTTGTGTTTGCTATATGTGAAAGTTGCTCTTTTATTTACATATGAAATAAATGGTTAGTAGATATAAATGTGGGGTTGTTTTAACAAAATATAAACTCATGGATCAATTTTTGTATTAAATATCTCAAATCATGATATGTAAATCCCATATAATAGTTTTTGGAGAATATGGAATCACATCTCATGTTATGAAATCATGAGATGGAATCAGCGTAAAGTCACATGTCCAAACGCTGATTCCATCTCACGATACCATATCGTGATATGGTATCGCATGGCCAAACGCCTACTAAATTTTAGGTTTAAGTCATCTGCAGCCCCTTAACGTTGTCTGCATAATTCACTTAGACACTTCAACTAAGGCTAGTACCTATTGAACACTTTTATCTATTCAAAACTTGTTCCTATTAGACATTTTTCGATAATAAGTAAAAAAAATAAAGTGTATGTAATGCACTTGCTGTGATGTGGCAAAATGACTAATTAAAAGATAACATGTGGCGTAGGGTCCAACAATTATAGAAAAAAAGAATTTTATGTTAAAAAGAATGAATCTTTTTTCAAATAAATTTTTCCATCTAATTTTTTTTTAAAAAAAAATGAGAAGCCCAAACCTACCCAGCCCATTTTCTTCTTCACTTCTTCCTAACAAGATTTTTTTTCTCAAACAACAAAATTCAATATCTTTGTTAATTGCTTTTATAATTATTTTTTATTCCTAATATGTGAGAGAAAAAGATATTCAAAGAGACTGATACAAGAGTGATGAAGAAAGAGAGTCTTTCAATCGTCTTGAAATCAATAGCAAAGAGAAATCGAGAGAACCTAAATTATTTTTATTGAATCAATCTGATATTATTTTTGATAATTTTAATGGGTTTACATTTTAATTTGAATGGTAATATTTGTTCGAAGGTGACCGAGATGGACGTCAATCGGCTAATTTTTTTCAGCCTGATGTTCTCTCTTCTTTTTTCCTTTCAAATTCAACTAGTCAATTCAATTTTTATTGTTTTTAATAAATGTTGAAAAGAGATAGAATAGAAAAAGAAAGAAAAAAACAACAACAGTGTGCAGGTCTTCTTTGGTGAAGAGGACGACTTGAAAGGGGTGGGGTGGAGGCTTTTTTTCTTGGTTTTTTTGTTTTTGTTTTAAGAATTAGTATTACTTTTAAATTATTTTTTTTAAAAAAAATTAAACTATTTAAATGCCAAGTGGCAAAAAGTATTAAGTTTTTTTTGAAAAAATAAAAATAAAAAAATATTTAAGGTTTTTTCACGCGCTTAGCTGAAGTGAAAAACACTTTTTTTGGCACATCAACATTTTGTGTTTAATAGGTATACTTTTTAAACTTTAGGTGTTCAATAGATAATAATCATAGTTGAGGTGTCTATGTGAAATATGCAGACAACTTTAAGAGACTGCAGATGACTTAGACCTAAATTTTATGGCCATTTATGTAGTTTTCCCTGTATGAATGGCAAAATAGTTTGGTGTTGAATGTTATCCCCTCTTAAGATCCGAAGTTGTGCAGTCGGCCCAAAATTGCCTGGAAAGCCCAAACCCATTATGACCAAGTTATCGATTATTCCATTTGCTTCAACACCAATGGACACTGTGTGAGGGAGGAGAAAAAAAATCTATTCAGCTCCAAAACTCAAAATTCTCAGATCCAAATCTTAACCACAATGTCAAACTTTGCCGGAGATGAAACTGCTCCTTTCTTCGGCTTCCTTGGTGCTGCCGCTGCCCTCGTCTTCTCATGTAAGTTCTACCTTAGATCTGCAGAGTCCATGACAGCTGATGTTTGAATTTCGTCTTCTAGTCAACTCATGAAATCGTTTGAATAATGTTAGCACTGCTGCTGGTTCTTTGCATCTACCAGCTTGAAATCTCCGATCGGCCTCTGATCATATTTTATTCCGAATGCTAATTTGCTAGCGTTGCTTTTTTATTACTAGTAGTTCAATTTGTTGCTTTTGATTTACATATGGAGCTGAACAGTATTGAAAATGATATCATTTTATTAAATCTGTACCTGTTATGAGTTATGACCATCTAAGACAGTGAAATTTTACATCTATAAGATTTAAATATTGGATCTGTCTTTGCTGGAGATACGAGCACATCATATGTGAATCAGCCTAGCTCATCTTATGCTCATTTGCAACGGATCACAAATCTAATTTTATTTTGAATAATTCGTAGGTATGGGGGCAGCTTATGGAACAGCAAAGAGTGGTGTTGGAGTGGCGTCAATGGGAGTGATGAGGCCGGAGTTGGTGATGAAATCAATTGTTCCAGTGGTTATGGCTGGTGTGTTAGGTATTTATGGCTTGATTATTGCTGTGATCATCAGTACTGGGATTAACCCCAAAACAAAGTCCTATTACCTATTTGATGGCTATGCTCATCTCTCATCTGGACTTGCTTGTGGTCTTGCTGGACTTTCTGCTGGAATGGCTATTGGTATTGTTGGAGATGCTGGTGTTAGGTATTGATTCCTTGATTTTTTTTATTGGTTCTGTGTCCTTTTCTTTCTTTGCTTGCTAGTGCCTGTTGAATCTTAATTGAATAGTTAGAATCTGAAAGATCATATACGAAGAACTCCGCCACATTGATTTTTATTGTTATGCTGTTAGAACAAATTGATAGATGGTCTTTGTACTGTTTGTCATTTGGTAACATGGAGAGGATAAACTTTTAGTTGTCAAACATTTTTACAAAAAAGAAAAAGAGAATTGTTTTTAGCAGTCGGAACTAGAGTTCCAGTGAGAGTAGATCTAGTAGAATGTAGTACGTTGCGTCTTGATGGAGATTCCTTGGTATGTGTTTTCACAATGCTATGATTTGTGAAAATTGCATTCTAAATAAAGAGTTCAAATCGAGAACATAATTGCCTGGTAATTTTAGTTAAGGTTCAATTTAATTCTTCAGTTCACAATCTTAATTTCAGATCCCCTTCCGTACACACTGTGCTGATAATGTATATCAGATAATAATTCTGAATAAGAAAGATAACATTATCTTTTGTTTTTTGTGCTTGAGAACCTAAAATTTTAAATTATGGATTAAGACATGTTTAGATGATGATTGATAGTGAGGAGTATATTGTTTGCTCCATTGGTGACTTGAACCCACAACCTTAGGGTTGAAGGTGGAGGGTGCTTACCACTTGAGCAATTGAGTATACTACCAACTCCAATTACTGGGGAAGCAATTTGTGTTTTTATTTGCAATGAGCAAGTAATTTACAAAATATTTAGTAATAATATAATTATCGCACCCAAGGGTGTCATCTAGTAGTCAATGAAGTGAGAAGAATCATGAGCTCTTAGGTACAAATCCTAATGGAGGCATAACACACAAGGTGATTTCTTTCCATGTACCTAAGCTTTGGTGATCCAACTTATCTGGTACTTGTGTTGGTAGGAGGTATCAGGTACACAATGGGATAATCTAAGTGCGTGCAAGCTGACATATACACTACAATCAATAAAAAATAGTAGTGTTCCCATTTCAATTTGTTTGACCTATTTTGACTTGACACGACATTTAAGAATTCTTTTTTTGAATCTCGTGGTAGTAAATTAAAATATGTCAAATGTATCAAAATTTTCATTAATCTTGATTCTTGTGGTTTAAACTAAAGAGTTTCTAAAAAAGGAAAGAATCTTTATTTAAACAGACTAAAAAAAAAATAGGCCAAACAACTTTCATCTTTTTAACTAAAAAATAATACTTCCATCTTATTTAGCTTAAAAAATAAAATTTCCAACTTACTTAGCTTAAAAATAAAACTTTCATCTTATTTAGCTTAAAAATAAAACTTCCATCTTATTTAGCTTAAAAATAAAACTTCCATTTTAAGTTTATCAAAGTAAAAGAAATTTTATTATTAAAAATATCTACATTTTTAATTGATATATAGAGTATAATTTTTAAGTGAGTAATAAACTACTTAATTCAAAATATGTAATTTAGTAGTGGAGTGAATATTTTAAGAGAAATCAAAATATAAATAAACATAAGAATTAGACAAATAAATTCAACTTATAATATATTTATAAATAAAAATTGTATTTATAAAATGTAATTCTTTAATAGAAAAATATATTATCATAAAAACAACGATTAATTAAGGTTGTGAATGTTATTATAGTTGTTACAAATTATGTTAATATACATGAATGTAAAAGTGGTGTATAAAAGAGAGTTTAAAGGGGTGTTTTTGTTATTTTACATACTTTATCCCAGGATAAGTTATCCTGGGATTACTATTCCACCCCAGGGAGGGATAACTTATCCCAGTATTATTTATTAATCCTAAGATACGTTATCCCATCCCGTCTAACCAAACAAGGGATTAAGAGACACTAAATTTTATTCCATGATAACTTTCTCTTATCTATCACACCAAACGACCCCTTAGAAAGTTTTCCATGGTTTATCATAGGCGTGTATCACGAGTTCAAAACCTAACTGTTGAACCAAATCTTGTTTTTAGGTGGAGGACCCATTGTCTCTGAGTTTCATAGTTGAAACAACAGATTTCTCAGTCATAAAAAACTATAACTATGAAAAAAGTAGACGAGTTGTAATCTTTTCACCCGTTATTAAAAAGTAGGAATGAGCAGAATGCGCAATATATACCGACTCCAATTTGAAATTGCTTATTTTACTTCCTCCGTTCCAATTTATGTGGTAGAATTTGATTCATCATGAAGTTTAGGAAAGACAGAAAGACTTGGAACTTTTGGTTTTAAACCCGCCATGACCATTTTGTGGTTATATCATGCCATTAAGGATCATATGAGAAATTCAAAATTAAATTGTTTCTAAATATAGAAAGGCACCACTTTTTTTTGGAATGATTTATTAAGGAAATAGTACCACATGAATTGGAATACATGGAGTTGTTTGTTATTGTTTAGTTATTAAATATTGAGTTAACCATTGTGTACCATTATCCTTTGATAGTGGGAACATTTGCCTTCCACAAGTTATTTTTTGGTTTTTAAGTGTAGAACTAAGTTATATTGGTTTTGAAAGTTCAACATTACCATGACTAGAAGGCGATAAAGCAACATATCAAATTTTATATTGGTTTTGAAAGTTCAAATTTTCAAATGAAATGTTTGTCCATAAGTTTTTTTTTTTTGATGACCGTGGTGTCCGGGCCAACTTTTGTGCACCTCGACTAATTCCACTTTATACATGCCACCTCCCACCAACAACAGGTACTAGGTAACTTTTTCCACCAAGGCTAGGACAAAAAGGAAGATTCACTAGTGTTTTTTGTTCCCACTGAATTTTGAATCTGAGACCTCAGGGTTCTCAACCACTCATTGACTACTAGGCCACACCCTTGGGTGTCAATGTTTGTCCATAGGTTGAGCCAGTAATACATCTTAAATTGCTTTAACTTGTCAAAAAGTATATTGTGTGTGCAACTTAATCTCATGCACTCTTGAGGGGCTTGCATTTTTGTTTTCTTAATTATTGCTTTGGAAAACTTAGGGATCACTATTCAAATAATGTCTTTTCTTGTTTGACTTAGGTCAATAACATTCTTCCTTTCTCGAAAGATGCAAACTAATCTTTTCGTCTGTTCCAAAGTGTTGGTGTATGCTTTATATGTAAAAACACCATTCCTCTTTTATGCTCCCCTTTTGAATATATACTTACTTAAAAGGTAACATGTCACAACTTCTACTTTTTAGAATTTCAAAGTTGTCAAAAAATAACATCTTCATCTTCTATGATTGCCAGGACTTCTAGGAGTGTTATTTATGATTATTTTATTCTGCTTTTCCCTCTTCTTAGAAAATAAATTTTAGCAACAATGTGTGCTGTTATTTCTTTTCTTTTATTTGCAGTTTCAAGCTACTGTTAAAATTCATTGACCTTTTCCAGTCCATCCAGATTTAGTTTTCCCATTAAGTTAAAAAACAAAGATAAGCACTAGTCTCATCCTGCATCAGTCGGGGGATAGCTGTTAACATAACCTGTAGGTTGATTATTTTGTGACATTCCTGAAAAGTAAACCCCGCTTTTGGGGCTATACCAGGTTTGTTGTTGTATTCCTGCAAAGGAAACTTATGTAACATAAAATTAAAGAGAGACCTGAAGTCTTGTAGAAGCATTTCTCCTAAGAAAGTGGGAAGCGAATAGAAAAGAAAATAACATTCTTGCATTTCAATCCCAGTGGTTAGTTAAGGCTCAATGGTTTTCTTTGAATCTTGCAATTTTTGTGGTCTAAGCTGTTGACTTGCAGAGCAAACTGTCCCAGATGAAGGTGCATGTTTGCAGTTAATATAGCTAAAATATAGTAGGGGTATATTTAACAGAATGGGTGCCTTTCATTCATTGCTCTGCCCTAGGATTCCTTCTCTCCATATCTTTTAGCCACTCGTCAACTCTTCACGCTTAGTTACTGTTCCCAGCTTATGGTAATATCTGTTACATGTTAGGAAAAAAACATACAATGACTTCTGGAGATCACCCATTAAAACTGTCTAAATTCTTTCCCTTTTATTCTCAAGTCTATATGACTTTGCCTAAAGTATGCATGGCATGTAACGACCAAACACTCAATCTAATGACTGTTGCAGGCTAGTTATTACATATTCAGCTTAGGATTGATCCATTCTATTCACTTTGGTTGGGATGGCTTAATTGTATTTCTGTTGTCAAGCTGATCGTAGCTTTATACTTGATTCCTATTTGTGTACTGAACAACAATCATTTTCTAGGGCTAATGCACAACAACCCAAGCTTTTTGTTGGGATGATCCTCATTCTCATTTTCGCTGAAGCCTTGGCTCTTTATGGGCTTATTGTTGGCATTATCTTGTCTTCCCGAGCTGGGCAGTCTAGAGCTGAGTGAAGTTGAGTCCGTTCTTGCCGCACTGTATGTGAGACTTCAGAAGATCAAGACAGCTAAAGCCGAAAGTCAAAAAGTATCTATTACGTGTATTGTTATTCATGACACCACAGCTGTCACTTCAATTTGTTGGTGTTATGTGCTGTTTGTAGAAATAGGAATTCATTTTTTCCCACTTAATAATAGCTTAAAGAGCTGTGCAATTTGGTCTGTATTTAATGTGTATTTTGCACTCATTATTTGTGAACAGTCTGAGAACTATTTCTTTTCTAAGATTCGTGCATGTATGAACTACTTTTCATCTAGTATAGCATGTTTACTCTGCATCTATGGGATTGAATTTGAATATTTCTTTGATCAACCAAGTTATATTTGGTGGTACTTACTTGAAGGTGCATATACTTGGTGCTCATAATGTATTCATTATTTTTTAAGTAAAAGGTACTATTTTCGAATGACAATGAATATTAATCGAGTTGACTCGGGACACATCGGTTTCAACTTGCAATTTTACCCTTTATATTTTACATAATGCATTGCTTATTCTAAAATTATATCTAAATCGCTTTAAAATGTTTTGTATAGAATAACATTAGATACATGTGCAATGAAAATTAGTAATTAGAGAAGAATGAACCTATTATCCAGCTTCAATCCATGCACCACCTGGCCCATGGACTACCAATATTGTGACTAAACACTTACGGGGTCTCAGTTTGGAGGACTATCAGAAATTTGTGGCCTAAATTATCCGGGAGCATAGGTTATAAGGTGGGTGTAGGGACTAGATCTCTATTCTAGAAAGACAAATGGATCGGCCAGAATTCACTCATGGGGGATTTTCCCTGAAGCATCTATTGCTGAGACCTGGACTAACCAAGGATGGAATATCATCTTTAGGAGGCTTCTAAATGACTGGGAGGTTGAGAGAGTGGCCAGCTTACTACAAAGATTAAATGAATTCTCTGGTTTAAATACTATCCCTGATACAGTCAGATGGAGACATGATAGGGATGAAAAATTTTCAGTTGGAAGATTGTACAGAAGAAATTTGTCCTTACAACCTGGGAGCACCTATGGACCTTGGAAACAAATATGGAAATCTAATATCCCTACCAAGATTAAGTGTTTCCCATGGCAAGTATGTAGAAGCGCATGCCTAACTCATGAGAAACTGAAAAAGAGAGGTTTTGAGATTGTCGCAAGGTGCTAAGGAGGAAACAAATAGTCATCTGTTTCTTCATTGTGGAGTGACTTCTCAGGTGTGGCATATGTTTCTCAATCCCCTCCAAAAACCACAGGTGATGCCTGAGCATACAACTGATCTTCTAACCTGCTGGATGAGGAGAGGTGGGAGTAAAAAAATAAAATAAAATGGCGGAGCCTAGTCCCTTCTTGCATATGGTGGTCAATCTAGAAGGAAAGAAATAATAGATGTTTTGAGAATATTACTAATCCAATGCAGAAAGTAAAAAAAGAAAAATTGCATTAATACTTTATATTTTTGGTGTAAAGAAGAGGGTATAGATGAGGTAGAACAGCTAGTAGACTTCCTAGGCTCTCTGTAATTAGGATTACGTGCATTGTAATTTTTTGATGGTTGACAGCATACCCGCATTGCTGAGGAATACAGCTTTACCTTGCTAAAAAAAACATGTGGATACTTGCAGAAAGCACGACTAGATTGACATAAAACAGTCTAACCAACAATTCTGCCATTTAACAAAATCAAACACAGAGCACCTAAAAATAGCCACTTGGTTGGCAAGAGCACTTGTATCCCATTATAATTGTTTTTGAAACATTATACAAAACTACATTATTATCATATAAACAAAGATCCCTTGTGTGCTCTTCATCATTAATCTTGTATATATGGTGAAAAAGGGGATTGCTCAGTCTAATGACTCTTTTTTCAGCTCTACCTAAACATAACCACTCTTGCTAAACCTTTTTCACTTTATTTACAATGTACATTGTATTGTACGTATCATTCGATGTTTAACCATTATTGACATTTTTACAATCTATTTCTGTCTCGTTATTAGGGAAATCTACACATGGTTTACAAAGTCCAAACATGAATAAAAGACGATAAATGGCTTGGGAGATCCTTGTACTTATTTTGATTTGTAAACCTAACTACTTAGGTTACAACTGTAAATCCAGATCAGTTTCTGGGATAGAACTGTGAGTAGAGGAAATGGAGGAGTCCCAGTGGAAGAAGAAAGTAGGGCATAAAGTAATAGCCTTAAAAAGTATAGCCTTTATTTCTGCAGAGGAATAAATTCGATGGTGAGGTTTCCGATTTAATGGGGGAAGGTGACCCTGAGGTATTACAACGGTGTACTGGTGTTGGAGGACTTCTTTTTCTTCAAAATAATTTGATGTAAAATGATGTGGAGAATTTTATCTCAATGTACCAGAACTCTTTGTCGAGCGGATGGCGAGATCGATTTTTTGTTGTAGTTTCTAGAGGAAGGACTGATGCAAGTCTACATATCATATCATAGAGCTGGCAGCGGAGGTGTGTACAAGTTAGTTATTGGGTGATGTCTAATAGTTAGTTACAAAAAGTCCAGATTAATGGATTAGATCGAATATATACCAGGTAAAAGATTTCAATTGATTCATTGCTTCTTCTTAATTGACTGCCACTGTACAGCCAAATGGTGCTTTTACAAAAGTAGGACAGCGTGACACAATGAGTCGGATAAGTGGAGTGCCTAGGTGATGCTTGATAAAGTAAGACCACCACATTCGTTTTGTTGAAGAATAGAATCTTCATCAGCTGTAGGCACTTTCATGAGCACTTGGTAAAGACTGCATAATCTCTCAACATTTTACTCTTCATAACGGGGATACCAACAACTATTAAGTACTAATATATATGTTTTGATAAAATATCTTCTCAGCTACTTTGGTCAAGCTAGAAAAGGCCGTATCCATCAAATTGATCTGTTCATAAGATGAAGCTACAAGGTTACTGTGATACAAAAACAAAATGTATGTCCACTACTAATTAAAAGCTATGCGGAAAACAATTTCATCAGTTTTACTTTTCACCTCCTTTAATTTTCTCATTAAAATACTGAAACGTTTAACAGGTATTATCGTTCAGCAATATAGTACTCTTTCTCTTAATCCTCAAATATTATTATATTATACACTTCATTAGAAAATGGTAAAGGAAATTGTTTGTTCTCGTTGAAGAAAGTGAAGTGTATTTGATTGGCATAACATTGTTGGTATACACAGGATTCTTAGATGCAAGACATATTTCATTTTGGATTCCGTTGATAGTAGACGCTTTGT
>JAJOOF010019500.1:0-11714 GCA_029582545.1 Solanum lignicaule | reverse complement strand
GTCCCCCCAATCCCGGTCCCCCCAAAATCCCCCCAGCCCCGTCCCCCGTCCCGTCCCGTCCCCCAGTCCCCGTCCCCGTCCCCTTGCCAACCTTAGTCCACGCTGGCGGCTGCTGTCTTCGTGCAGGTGCTGCTATTTTCTGGTCGCGCTGCTGCTGTTGTTGCTGTCACAGAGCTGCTGCATCGCCGGTCGAAGCTGCTGGAGTTGCTGTTGCTCTCCTCGCCGGGCTGCTGGATTTTCACCGGCTGCTTGATGATGCTGCTGGTCGCTGGTCGGAGTGCTACTCCAGTTGCTGCTGCTCGGAGAAAAGAGACTGGGCGAGGGAGATGTGGAGAGAGGAAGAGAAGGCGGTGGATTTGAGAGGAGAAGGAGAGAAGTGAAAATATTCTAGGGTTGGGTTCTTTTGATTAAAATAGAAAGGTTGGAGGACTTGATCTCAGCCGTTGAGATCAAGTGAGATGGAGGGCCACGATTATTTCAGAATTGGATGGACGGATGAGATTAAATGAAAGTTGGAATCTTGAAAATTGAGATAAGAAAGGGCTGAAATTGCAATTAACTAAAGTGGCTATAATTGAAATGAGAATTTGAATTGAAATGGCTAGATTTGAAATAAATTAGAATTGAATAGGCTAAGAATTAAATAATTAAGAGGAAATTTAAGGAAATGCTATTCGATTAATAAAATACCACATATCTTAAAAAATATTTCATACAAACTAACACACTTAAATTTTAAAACATTTTAGTAAGACAATTATTTCGAGTTTAACTATTGATAAATATAATTTAATAAAATAATTTGATGATAACTACAATAATTTAAAAATCGTGCATACTAAAATATGTAATTTTAAGACAAAATTGACTAAAATTTTAAACTCGAAATATATTTTAAGATACGTATTAAATCGAATAGCATTCCCAAAAATGGTTAGAGGTCGGTCAAAATTGGGTGTCAACAGCTGCCCCTTGGTTGCTTGAGAATGAAGGATGAATTGTCGGGCAACTAGCGTTGACTTAGTAGCCGATTTTGTCCGACCGACGAGAGATGTCAGCGGGATCAATTGAAATGATATAGAGTTGGAAAAGGGGTACGACCGAGACTTTGGTATTAAGCCGCCTACATATCTCTGGCTATACGAGAATCAGGTCGTGTGTAGTTCTAGACTCAAGAGCAGACGAAACTCCTAAGAATTGAAAGAGCGGTACGGTATTCCAACGAGAATGATATTGGCTTGAAGGGATAGGATTAGAGTAGCGAGAAAACAAGACAGAGCGACTTCCAGTTTAAGAGTGCAGAAACCAGTTAGAAGCGGTAATATGAGTAGCCAAGGGTTAAAATGAAAAATGGTAATATGAGTAGCAAAGAACTTGATAGGGCCTTTGTTGCGATATATGTGAGCCTGATAATCGTAGCTGAGAAGGTGATCGATCTTGGCTGCAATTTCTAATATGACTAGATAGAATGTTAGCTTATAAAATACAAAAAGTGTGAACCAACATGATAAATAATAATGACAAGAGGTGATAGGAAGACATATCTGCTTTGAGAAATATAGTGCAAACCCTGATAAACTTTGGCTTAACTTCTTGAAGAATTGCGATCCATCTCCAAAGAATAATGTTAACATGAGCACCATATTGTAAGGCAAAAAATCCTAAATGTCCTATTGTAAGGCGGACGAGCCTAATGTCCTATTGTAAGGTGGATGAGCCTGATGTCCTATTGTAAGGCGGACGAACCTAAATGTCGTATTGTAAGGCCGACGGGCCTGATGTCCTATTGTAATTTGTAAGGTAGACGAACCTAATGTCGTATTATAAGGCAGACGAGCCTGATGCCGTATTGTAAGGTAGACGAACCTAATGTCATATTGTAAGGCAGACGGGTATGATGTCCTATTGTAAGGTAGACGAACCTAATGTCGTATTGTAAGGCAGACGAGCCTGATGCGGTATTATAAGGCAGATGAGCCTGATGTCTTATTGTAAGGCGGACGAACCTAAATGTCGTATTGTAAGGCAGACGAGCCTAATGAATGTTCGGTATGTCACTATAGTAAGTTGATAATAGCATCTTTGAAATAGTCATACGGTCAGCTTGATAGTAGCTCCTTATGTCAAATCTATTCCTGCATCCAGAGGAAAATCGTGAATTTGAAAAGCAAGATTGGGTCATACCTGTGTTTGCTTTGATTTCGGAATTGCACTTCATTGTGATGAATTTTTTGAGGATTTCTCAAAAATTTCTGCCCCAATTTAGAGTATAAGATATATAGTCTAGGGGAAATAACCTATCAAGAAATGTTGATTTAAACAATTCCCACTCTACGGGACCTGCTCCTACCGGTCTCTCACCCTTCCATTGATCATACCACACTTGAGAAACATCTTTTAATTGGTAAGCGGCTAACTCCGCCTTCTCTTCCGAAGTCACCCCTATAATATCAAGTACCTTATAGACCTCATCGATAAACCTTTGAGGATCCTCTTCTACTTTGGAGTCATGCAATTTCGAGGGGTACATTCTTGCAAAATCTCTCACTCTTGAAGCCGTTGAATTCACATTAGGATTCACCGGAGCTACAACATCTCTATTGGCTTGAGCCAACACTTGAAGAGTCGCCCTAAACTCCGCATGAGTAACATTCTCGACTAAAGGATCAATCGGAGCTTGATGAGCTTGAGGATAAGCTCTTTGTTCCACATTGTCGCCCTCCACCCTTCTAGCATTAGCCCTTGTAGTATTCCCATCCTGAAGAACATAGGACAAGGATTAGGAGAGAGACTTTATAAAGTTAAACTCTATGACACGACTTAGAGTAGTGAAAAAGTGAAGTTTCCTAATCATTTTATAGCCTCTCATTCATAAATATGGCGCGCTTCACACTCATGAAAAAGACTCTACTAGACGTGGCTTATGAGACATCATCCTAGAATCATTCTAAACCTTGTGCTCTGATTACCAAGTTTGTCACGACCAAGGGTACCCCCTAGATATGACATGGCGTATAGAACCTCGAAGGACTCCATACAAGCCACTTAGTCCTCATAACATAAGCAATAGAACAATAAGAGTAAAAACATAATTCAAGTCTAAATTTTGTATAAAGGAAAGCGAAATTCTAGACACTAAGTCTCAACATAGCCATCTATTAAAATGTTTGAATGAAATAGGGCCAAGCCCATACAACATGTCTGAAAAGGGAAATACAATAAAGGAAACTACATCATGAGAAAAAGATGTCTTCAAACCATGAGGACTCACTAACAAGCTCGGAAGATACACAAGTCCAAGTTTTAGCCACTAGAATGATCACCTCGAGAACCAGACCCTACACTAGGGGAAAATGTTGGAAAAGTAGGCGTTAGTACAAAAATGCACTAAGTATGATAGTCATGCATAAAAACATTGAAAACATGCTAAAAGGGACATTTTACTTGAATGTATACAATTTATCAAGTTTAAACATCATCATGAAGATAGTGGAAAAGCATAAGTAATAAACATAGTCAATGGATAAATCATCATAACATAAGAGAAACACTTCATAAGTACCCTCAAAGCATACTTGTGCAATGCATGGACAAGACCCCATAAATCTCACCCATTCTAAGTAAACCTCTCTAGGCCATCATTCATATTCACACCTTTAAGACATTGAAAACTCGCATAAAATCTTCTTGAGTAACCATAGTTCATAATTCATATTCTTGTTCTTGTTGTTGTGGAAATAAGCCTTAACCGACATGAGACCATGTGAGCTATACATGATCTCCCGGTGTTACCCACACCGAAAAGGGTTGTTCTACTTGCCTAAGGTAGAACCATACTCTTAGATTAGGTGGATCCAATAGCTAAATAGCCTATAGGGGAACGTAGTTTATGGGATAAGGAGATTGCTTCTAGAAACCCGGACTCAACTAGCGTACAAGGTCTCCATCTTATGAGACATACTTTGGGAACCCGGACTCTACTAGTGTAAAAGGATCCCATTTGGAAGCCGGACTCAACTAGTGTAAAAGCCTCCATTTCATATTCAATATCCACTCGGTGCTAAGCATTAATTCCCACAGAGTACATATTAAGTCATAACTTGATTCATTAATATAGCTCATTAGATCATGCGTGGGAATAACCTTTCACCATCCATGTCTACATTAGATTCAATAGGTAAGAAAGCCTTTCAACCTTAGAATCTTCATATTGTGAGAAAACCTTTCACATCATGTCATATTATGCATAAGTGTATATGAGAATACCCTTTCGACAACACACAACTACACCATAATCATAGACACTTCACTCTCAAAGTATTCTTAAAGCATATACATAAACTTCATAAAACATGCATAATATCATATTTCCCCCTTTCAATGGTCAAAGCTCATATCAAATCAACACATCTAGAATTCACTACATTAGACATGGATATAAACACAATTCAAGTAACCCAATCACTACATGTGTAATCCCCTAACATACTCCTTTCAACAACAAACCCACATCACAAGATCATAATTAGGAAATATGGGGATTTCATGGGTTCTTGGGGGATTCATCATAAAAACCATAAATAATCATAAACTCATACATAATATAACATAATTCAATCATTAGAATCAATTTTGAAAGGAACTCGTGACTTTGGAATCAAACCCTAACTTTTGGGGATTTCTATCTTTGAAATTGGGATTTTGAAGGGGCTCTATGGATGAAGGACTACCATACCTTTGCAACGAATCCCAATTAATTTGATGTAAAGAACCTTTCTCTTTGAACCATAGCTCAAACTTCCTTCTTCTTCTTCTTTGAGTTTTCTAGAGAGAATTTTTTGTGAGGATAAAGTTTTGGGAATTGATTTGGGCTTTAGGAATAATGAGGTGAATGAATTAATTTAGGGGTCTAAAATCCTTATATATGTGGTCTAAATTAGGCTAAAACGACACCACTTAATATTAATTAAAACTGAAAAAGACCTTTAAGTCCTCACTTAACCGTCCCACAGACCCTACCAACGAGACCTAGCCGACGTACCGTGGATGGACCAACGGTCCATCCTGGTGAACCGTGGTTTGGGTTCTGGGACTTGATTTTCAAGACCTCGACCCACGACTCCTTTCACGGATCGTGGACCCATCCACGTGTGTGGGTCATGGTTTCATGGTTCACTGCCTCAGGCAGTCTCCAGGGTATTCACCTATGGGCTCACCCACATGGTGTGGGTCCAACCACGGTCCATGGATTGCCCTCGGGAGGGAACCTGGAGGTTCTGGAAAATTGTTACACTATCCTCTTTTGGGTACGAGGAGTTACATCCATGACTCTAACCCTCACGTTAAGTTCTAGTTTAGCCTACTAATTTTTAAGGTGTTACAGATTCCACGAGATTAGTCTAACATGGATGAGAAGTTACTACGACAAATCAAAATAACAAAAGAACAACCGAATCACAAATAAACAGTGAAACAACATATACATAGCTGACACACTCAAAATTGTGATTAAATGAACAATGGACCATCTCGAGCAAACTAAACAGATTCAGCTAGCTTTATAGATACAAAATTGAGCTGACAAATCTAAGGACCAACATACAATACCAAAGGAGCTTTATCAAAGCTTTATTCATTCTTACAGCCCAAGAATTCACAAGAAAACGACACTAAGAAAACCTTGAGGAAGAAAATACATTTAGCAGCAGAACATATACATAAGCTTGAACATACAACACACCATATCGAAATAGACTGTAAGAGGGAGCGATATTACCTTTCTTGGAGCAGCGAGATCCTAGGACGACGAACTTGACCGTAAAGCTTTTCCACCACTGTGAGCTTAATTCGAGCATGCAAAGAATCAATACAAAGAAAAATCAGCTCTCGATTTTTCATCCTTTTTATGTAAAGAAAATCACTACTTGTCTTTAAACTCTATCTTGAAACTTCTCTTTTCACTTGTTATTCCCCCCCCCCCCCTCCCTTTTAACAGTGAATGAAAGAGATGACTGTATAGACGGAAATTGGGCGGAAACGAGAGAAATTCCTATGGATTTTTGAATTCCTACGCCTTTTTTCAAGGCAAGGGATGGGTTGTTATTATTTTTAGATATTTCTAGAAAAAAGGGAAAAAGAGACATGAGGATGTACTGTTGACGTCGTTTGGAGGTTGCTGCCGATGTTGACATTGCGAACGTTGCTACGAATCTCGTACACGCCCTTCACTGTTGTTGTTGTCCTAAAAGTTGCTGGCTTTGCTGGATTTTGGTCAGGTATAGTTGTTGATGGATCGTTGTTCTCGCAAAGAAGAAGGACGAAGCAGGTCGGGTCCGATATTGTAATACATATTATTGTTGCTTGTATTTTGTTTTGCTGAGTCTTGAAGCTTGAAAAAAGAAAAATGATGTGGGCTGGGAATTGTTGAATTGGAATTGGAGTGGGCTGCCTCATTTGGCCCAAAATTTGGTCTCAAAAAATGAATTAAGGATAAAGTGAGAATGTGGTTAGCAATGCAATAACACGATAATCAAATTGAATTTAATAGGTGAGCTTTGCCACAATTTAAACGAGACGAATTAATATAAATTAATTAACGAGCTTCTTAATTATAACAAAATAAAATAATTAATTCAATTATAAACATTATTTGAAAATTATAAAAAGGTGACAAATCTATTTAAAAATTACTTGCAAACTATATTATTATTATTATTTTTTATTATTTTTTGAAATTTTATAAACCTAATTATTTTGAATCGTTTGAAATTGAAGAAGCTCAATAATTAATTTATATTGTGAAGGTCCAAAATTGGGTATGTATATCTGTATCTGCGCATTTATGGCAGCCGAGTTCGCAGCTTTGAGAAAATACATATGTGTATGTGTATTTAAATATCTATGGCAAATGAATGAGGGGCTTTGAGAAGATACATATGTATATCTATGTGTTTGTGTATCTATGTCATCTATGATAGGCAAGTAGGTAGCTCTGAGGAGATATATGTGTATTTGTGTATGTATGAATTGTCGTACAAGTTTTAAGGTCTTGGTTCTCTTTCCAAATGTGATGTACGCTTCTCGAAACAATCTCACCGATAAGATATCTGATACTTGACACAATCTACACTACTAAAAAACTGCCAAAAAAGGATGGCCAAAAGCGACGGACTACGTTGCTTTTTTGGTCAAAATCGACGGAAAAGCGATGTAGTCACTTCCGTCGCTTTTTGTCTCGAAACTTTTCAAAAAATGACGGACTGCGACGCTTTTTGACTTTTTTTTATATAATTTTTTTTTAAAAATGCGACGGACTCCGTTGCTTTATTTTTATTTTTATTTTTATTTTTTTAATTTCCAAAAGGCAATGCAGTCTATCGCTTTTCTAGAAATTTTACTTTTGAAAATTCCAGAAAAGCGACGGACAAAAGGACCCTGTCCATCGCTTTTCTAGAAATTATATTTTGGAAAATCCAAAAAAGCAACGGACAAAACCACGCTGTCCGTCGCTTTTCTGTATTTTTTAAAAAAATAAAACCCAAAAAAGCGACGGACAAAACCACGTTGTTCGTCGCTTTTTCTGCAATTTTTTTGACATAATTCAATTCAATTCTACACTATTCAACCCAATCAAACACACACAATTATAAACAATCTACACAAAACATAAAACAACAAACTTAAAATAACATTCAAAAGTATCTAAATCACAATTTGAAGACTTATAAAGTGTTTCAAAATTCGTTTCAAAATTTCAAAAAGTTCATAAATGTCCAGAGATCTAAACTAGGGAGTGGGATCTACATAATCATCCTCATCAGTACTGTCGTCGTCGGTGTCCTCGAGAGCCGAAGTAGTAGGTCGACGAGCGAGGTTCATGACTTGTTCTTTGATTTGATGAACGGTCTCACTCATGCTTTGTTGTTCAGCTACTCTTCTTCGCTCCGACTCTCCCAGTGCCGATGTAAGTTGTGTTATTTGAGCCGAATAGCAGCAATCTCAACACCGTCAAGTGCCTCGGCTTGACGTGATGATCCAATACCTTCTAAGCCTGACTGGAGTTATCTTACATCGTTTCGAGAGCCTAGACCATAGACTCTACCCTTGTGTGTCCCCCCTACCACTTTTTCTTTCCAAATCTGGGTGGACAGTTTAGGTGTCATTTCAACCGTACTATCTAGATTCTCAGCGACGTACTGATGAAAGTCATTTTGCATATTAAATATAAAAATTGACATCAATATATATACATATCATAAATATATTCACTATTAATATATATTATTTATATTAAATAACTTACAAAAGTTCGTTCGTCCGTCCCTTTCCTCCACCCACACATCCGGATCCGACTCATTTTTTTTCTTCCTGACATGAGTAAAACCTCCGGTCCCATGGGAGTGCATCCCAATTCTTTTTCCTATAAATAAAAACTGAAATTTATAACGATATATATGAATCAACTAATTATTTATTTAAAAGTTTGAATTAGAACTTACCATCTCTCTTGCAATTGTTCCAGCGGTCTTTGCACCTCCGGTGTGCAACGAGCCACCCTTAAGATTGCCTCTAGCCTTTTTGGCTTGTTCTGACATTGCCTTAAACTTGTTTGTGTTCCAATACAGACCCAATTCATTAAAAACATGAGGCAACATCCAATCCAGACGATCACCACTATCCCGAACTTTCTTTAGCCAGCTAGACAGTCTAGCGGATGCCCTCCTCTCAAATGTGGTCGTAATGACCAAATTGTACCTCGGCTCCCAAGTACACATAGTCTAAAAAAAACTGAATAACGTTAATTGGATCGATAGTAAAAAAAAAGTAAAGTATGCTAAACTTAACTAAAAAAATATATACCTAAAATTCATTAAACATCGCCTAGTGTATACTGTTTGGAATCTCGCTTCAAGAGTGATAAGCATGTGTATAAAGTCTTCTAACACAGTCTTTTAAATCCCGGGCAGCATCCTTTGCAGGATGCCACCTGCAAAACACATAATAAATATGTTAGTTCATGAATAATATATTAAAGTATAAGAAATAAATAAAATAAACTAACAAATAAATAACAAAACAAACTTACGATGATCCATCCGGCTCAATCATGACTCTACCAAGTCTGTCCTTCTGGCCAGGAGCTAAAGCGGGCATCTCATAATCTGGTGTAGCACTAGGTCTAGCTGTAGATGAAGGTGATGCATCAGGATGCACAAAACGTTGAGTCAATGAAGGTGTATCGGCCATAACATCTGACTGCTCGCTACTAGAATCTCCAATCCTCATGGCACTAATATCAACTTCAACACCACTAGTAGCTGCCCGATAGATAAAAGTCACAAAATTTCTAACTTCTTGCTTTCTCATGGATTGAAACGAATTGATCTTGAGAGTACTAAGCAATTCTAGCGTACACAATTTTCGGATATTTCTCCAATAAGGTCAATATTTTGCAAACGTCAAATTTCTCTGATTGTACGCGACAAATTGAGCAACTCTATTCTTTGGTCGACTCGCAAAAATAAGATCATGTTTTTTCAAGAATTGTTCAGCAGCATGAGGAGATGAAGCAACAATTATAGGAACTAGACCAAATTGCATGCTCATTATGGGACCATATTTTTTGGCTATTTGATGTAGATCTTGGTGGACAGTTTTCCCAATCATATGGAGATTTCCTATAATTGGAAGCCCTTTTGGGTCTGGAGGGATTTTTTTATTCTTTTTCATGAATTTATTGTGTAATACTTGAATAATGTATAGCACTACAAGTAGTGCAACAACTTGTAAGAAAATTGAAGCCATGATATATGGAGAGATATTATTGTGTTTTATTTTTGCTTCATGACTCCCAAATTATAAAGATGTTAAGAGTTGGTTGGGGTGAAGGAAATTCAATGAAAATATTAATTGTTATAATTCCCCATATGGCAAAAGGACAAAGAAAGAAAAAAAAAACAAAATTTAAAAGTGATAAATTTGTCTAGAAAATTCATGTGTTATAATTTGACTTTCAGGGTTCAATATTCACTTTGAAATTTAATTGAGTCAAATTTTCTTTCAAATTTTTTTAACTTGTGGTGAAAATGAATTATATGTTAAAACTCATACTTTTCATTACCATCGTAACTTTCAACATTCAAATATCAGACACTACAAAAAAGAATACTTCATGTTTTTATGATCAAAACAAATCTGCTTAATATGATAAAAAGGGAAAAAAAACAACTAACAACCTATTATTTTCGTTCCTTTTTATATGTCATCCCTTTCTATAAATAGTTGGACCATAATACTTGTCATTTAATAAAATCAATACATAAATTATCATATTCTTCCTATTATACGCTTGATAGAGTAGCTAATTAGTCTTGAAAATATATGTTTTGACCAACCTAGGAAAACTAATAAGTAATTAATATTCATTGGAGTACGTCATACATTGATTAATTACTCTCTTCATACTTGTCAGTTGTCATTCCAAATGCATTTTACTTTTTGAAATCTAGAATATTCATCATTTATTGAAAAGTTGATTTAAGAAAAAAAGATTAAAAAGGGTAAAAGGCTAAAGTTACTTAATTTATTAATGCAAGTGCAATTTAAAAAGGTAACATATAAAAAGAAACGGATGAAGTATTATATATCTATATTCAATATTGCACTAATAATATATTATTATTATTTCCTTTTTGGAAAAATTAGCTATTTAGTCATAATACCTAACATAATTAGTCAAAACAACTACAATTTAAAATATTTATTTAAAATGTCAAAATGTCAATATTTTCAAAAATAATTTGTATCCAGATTTTATTATTTATATTTCCTTTTAATTATCAAAAGAGTCCATCATTGGACCAAATTCTAACAAATAACCGATTAAAAATAAAAAACAAATACAAAACTACCCATTAATATTCTTTCCACATCTTACACGTTTCTCAGTTAAAGAATGTATTTCTCCCCACCTTTCACAGTTTCTCTTTCTTCACGTTTTTCTGCTAACCTAGAAACACAAATTATTCAAAGTTCTTATAGATTCTTCAACAAAATCTCTGTATTAATTCAAGGAATTTCTCGTTGGATACAAAATCTCCATATTAATTCAAGAAATTTCTCGATTGGTAAAGGTAATTTCGATTATTTATGTAGATTTCTTTTGATTTGTTTTCAAAATCACCGATTATGGTGGTATATTTTGGATTGTATATTTTACGGATTTTCCGTCAATTTTTTCGATTTTTATGCGAGTTTGTTTAGATATTCATCTAATATTTATGTATTTCAGAATTTTAGCCTTTAAACAATTTTTTTGTGATTTCATTTTAAAATTTCAGATTTATTAGAATCTACAAATTCATTCATATGTTTATTTTGTTTGATTTTTAATACATTTATATTTGATAATTTCGAAATTTGTTCTTAGGGTTTTAGATTTGGTGTTTTCATATTCACCAAGTATTTTGTATTTTGAATTTTTCAACTTTTAAACATTATTGTTCGTTTTTTTGTGAGTTTGTTTTCAGATTCATTAAGTATTTTTTGAGATTTCCCTCTTTTATGTATTTCAAATTTTTCGACTTTTAAACACTATTGTTAGATTTTATTTTTTTTGTTTTCATATTTGAGATTTAGTAGATTGTAGTAATCTACATTAGCACCCATACATCATATATTGTTTAATTTTTTTATACATTCATATTTAATAATTT
>JAJOOF010019499.1:0-10680 GCA_029582545.1 Solanum lignicaule | reverse complement strand
TAATTTGACTAATTGAATATAATTGTTGGTTAAAAGTAAAGTCTAAACCATTTTCCTCGTGGGATCGATCCCAACCTACAAGTTGGGTTCTTTACTTGATAATGATCGCTTATGCTTCTGAAAGGAGGTGTAATTTGAGCGTATCAAGCGGCTTGTAATCCTGGTCCACCGGTTTTCTGCGAGATGATCCACCAGGGCTTGTCCTTTGATGGCTTTTTGTGTCACCTACACGATATCAAACTCACTCAACAAAATTTGCCACTTTGCCAACTTACCTCTAGGCATTGGTTTCTGAAAGATGTACTTGAGTGGATCCATTCTTGAGATCAAGTACGTGGTGTATGCAGACAGGTAATGCCTATTTTTTTACGCAATCCAAGTCAAAGCGCAACATGTTCGTTCCAACAAGGTGTATCTTCCCTCGTACGGTGTGAACTTGTTGCTCAGTTAGTAAATGGCTTGCTCTCTTCTACTTGTCTCATCATGCTGCCCCAATACACATCCAAATGCATTATCCATCATAGATAGATACGATAACAAAGGCTTTTCATGCTTTGGTGGGACCAATACTAGTGGGTTGGACAAGTATTCTTTGATTCTATCAAAAGCCCTTTGGCATTCCTCTGTCCATTTTGTGGCAGCATCCTTCTTCAGTAACTTGAATATGGGTTCGCAGACCACTGTAGATTGAGCTATGAACCGACTGATGTAATTCAGTCTTCCAAAGAAACTCATCATGTCTTTCCTGGTCTTGGGTGGAGGTAGCTCTTCGATTGCATTTATCTTTGATGGATCCAACTCTATGCCTTTCCTGCTAACGATAAATCCCAATAGTTTTCCCGCGGGTACTCAAATGCACACTTGCTGGATTCAACTTCAGATTATACTTACGCAACCTCTCGAAGAACTTTCGTAAGTCATCCAGGTGGTCTGAACTTCTTTTGGATTTGATAACGATATCATCCACGTACACTTCAATTTTCTTATGGATCATATCGTGAAAAAAGGTAGTCATAGCCATCATGTAGGTTGCACCTGCATTTTTTATACCAAATGGCATTACTCTGTAGCAATACACTCCCCATGGAGTGATAAACGTTGTCTTCTCTGCATCATCTTCATCCATCAGGATTTGGTGATATCCTGCAAAGCAATTGACAAATGATTACAACTCATGTTTTGCACAATTATCGATGAGTATATGAACATTTGGAAGAGGGAAATCATCCTTAGGACTGGCCCTGTTGAGATCTCGATAGTCCACACATATTCTGATCTTTTCATCTTTTTTTGGCAAAGGCACAGTATTGGCTAACCATGTGGGGTAATTTGTGACCCTTATAATGTTCGCCTCAATTTGCTTAGTTACCTCCTCATTGATCCTTAAGCTCAAATTCGGCTTGAATTTTCTTATCTTTTGCTTAACAGGTAGACAAGTGGGATCAGTCGGTAATTTGTGCGGAACAATATCAGTGCTTAATCATGGCATGTCATTATAAGACCAAGCAAATATGTCAACATACTGCTTAAACAATTCTATTAACTCTTGCTTTCTTTCAGCCTCCAAATGTATGCTGACTCGTGTCTCCTTCACGATTTTCTCATCTCCTAAGTTGACAACCTCTGTTTCATCCATATTGGGTTTCTTCTGACTTGAAACTTGCTCGATCTCATGAGGTAGGTTTTTCGGCATCATACTATCATCATAGTCGTCGTGATCTTGTTCATCGCTTTCCCCTTGCTCAGTGGATTCGTTACATGTCATAACCGTTGAACGAGGATTTTTATTAATATGAGTGCTGAAAAGTACAAAAGGTAAGTAAAAATAAATAGATATTTAAAATAACGAGGAATTTTTTAAAGAAAATAGAAACTTTTATTTCACAGCATTCTAGCTTTTAGAAGAGGCAAGCAACAAAAGATTGGGCATGATTCAAGCCTCAATTTGATCATGCGAATTTTTAAAATTAAGACTACTTTTCCACACTACCAGGACTCTGGTTGAAACAGGGACGGGCTGGTGGTCCAATTCTGCAAGATTTCTCCAAGTTTGGCATCACGAAGGTCAACTTGTTGAGATTTATCCTTTCCTCTTCTCCAGCCATAGCCACGAACATATTGCCTATTCCTTCTGTGATGTCATCAACGCCAGCTTGATCTGGAATCGAAGATTGTATCACTTGCCTCCTGGTGGAATCTTCCCAAGGTAGGCTCGTATCCAAGTCTGTTGGTGCCTCTATGATGCTTCAGTTGGATTGGCTCGACTATACCGTTGGACTTGGGTCCAAGTCCACTATTTGGCTGATACCCATACTTCAACATTTCTGACGCAACCATTTTGGTTGTACTTGACAACTTTGTATTACCTGCCTCTGCTTCCTCATTGACCCTTATAGCTTGCATGATTTCCAAAGTGTGAAAAGTGGCTCTGTCAAACTCTTCGGTGACTGGGATAGAATTAACAGAATGAATGGGGTGACTGAGCTCTCTGTGGACGGTAACTTTTGTGCGACCCCACTCAAACTTTACACATTGATGAAGAGTGGAAGGAACCGATCTTGCCATGTGAACCCATGGTCTTTCCAACAACAGGTTGTAGTTGGACGATACATCCATCACTTGAAATAGAATGGGGAATTCAGCCGGCCCAACCTGCAATGTGAGATAGATTTCTCCGATGACACTTCTTTGCGCTCCATCAAAGGCTCTAACTTTCACACGACTTTCCCTTATCTCTCCCATATTAACACCTAAATCCCTCAGAGTGGTGAAATGACAGATGTTGCATCCAGAGCCACTATCAATTAAAACTTGAGTCACAATTTTATCACAACATTTGACTGCGATGTGAAGCGCTTTCTTGTGCCCAGCCCCTTCTGCGGGCAACTCATCATCGTGGAAAGAAATCTTGTTAGCTTCCACTATTCTTCCAATCGTTGCAGCTAAGGTCTCATTTGTGGTCTCTTTTGGAATGATCACTCCGTTTAACACCTCCATCAAAGCATTCTTATGAGCTTCAGAACTCATAAGCAAGGACCAAATGGATATGTGGGCTGGCGTTTTCTTCAACTGTTCTTCAACCAAATAGTCTTTAGACTGCATCTTCTTCCAACACTCTGCGACTTCAGCATCGGTAACATTCTTCTTTGGATTCTGTTCTTTTCCAAGAACTCTTTGATTTAGGTCCTCCGGACATAACACTTCCCCGACCTAGTCATTCCTTGAGCCACGGCAATGTCGATCATTTTGCCCTTGGCACTTGCTCGATAGTCCCAAGGGACTGCTTTGGTGTCATACTCAGGCTTCGTAGCAATTAGAGTGGTCACTACAACTCTTGGGAGATATGTTTGGACAGTCAGAGGTTCCCTTAGTTGAACAGTGATAACAGGTTGCGCCGAAGATGTCATGGCATCTGGTTCATCTATTTCTGGACAGTCAGGGCCCCCATATTCTTCATCTAGATTAACCATGTTGACTTCCCGATTATCATGGTTTGGCAAGGGGTTGTTGTTCACATTAGGAGGTGCTGGAGTGCATTTGATTAACCCTCTTCTGATCAAAGACTCGATATGGTTCTTCAACCCATAACAATCTTCTGTGTCGTGTCCTTGGACTCCCGAGTGGTAAGCACATCGCTTATTCCCATCAAAGTTACGAGGGATTGGATGAGGAAGTTTTCCTTCAACTGGTTGCAGCACTCCCGCTATCCTCAACCTCTCAAAGAATTGGGCATAGGGTTCGACAATCGGTGTATAAGTGCGAGCATTTCTAGCTTTAGGATTTGGACATGGCCTTGGTGCATATGCTGGTCTATTTTGGTGGATTGATGCTTGGACAGGGACATATGGTCTTGGAGGATTTTGGTATACTGGTGTTCGGGGTGGATTATAGTGTGGTGGGGTATTATACACTGGGACATATGAAGTATGCGCAGCGATTTGGAGATTATTAGGGTATCGGTGGGACGGTCCTCCTTGTTGGTAAGTGACAGCTGAAACATCCTCCCTTTTCTTTTTGATGCCGCCAAGGGAACCCAATTGTATAGCCCTACTTGCAGCTTGCAATGCGACCATAGACTGAATCTTCCCAGATTTAACACCTTCCTCTATAAAGTCTCCCATCTTGACCAATTCTGCAAACTTCTGACCTATCATTGACATCATCTTGTCAAAGTAGATGCCTTCTTAAGCTCGAATAAAGTACTTCGAGAGCTTACTCTCATCTAATGGTGGTTGCACCCTTGCGGTCTCAGTTCTCTAACGTCGTGCATATTCCTAGAAATTCTCAGATGGCTTCTTCTATATATTGGTCAATGAGAATCTGTCAGCAGTAATTTCAGTATTGAATCTGAAACGAGTCATGAAGTCCTCAGCCATTTCCTGCCAGTCACGCCATTTGCGAGGGTCTTGGCGGGTATACCAAGTTAATGTTTCTCCCGACAGACTCCGAATGAACAACTTCATCCTCAACTTCTCATTTCTCCCTACACCGACTAACTTGTCACAGTATGCCTTTCATTTTGCGTGAGGGTTACCCTTTCCATCGAACATGTCAAACTTCGGTGGTTTGTACTCTACCAGCATGTCAATGTCTGGATGGATGCACAAGTCATCATAATCCAGAATTTTTGTCCCTCTAGTGACTTGTAAGCTTTTCAATGCTTTTCTCAGACCCTGAAGCTGGGTATTTATCTATGCATCATCTTTCAACCGAGCATCTTTCTCCATTTCTTCATATTGATCGACCTCGTATGGGACATTAACCACAGCTGGCATAGTGAAGGTAGGAGCTCCATTGGCATATACGGGTGGAACATATGGCTCATAGGGAGCGGCGACATGTGCCCCAAGTATTTGCTGCATTGTAGGTATGGTAGGGTCACAATTAGAAAGGTCAGGAACGGTCCTGATTGCGGTTGGAGAAGCTGATGGAACTCGACCGTGAGTAGGAGCGTGCTGGGTCAGTTCTGGATGATTTGGTAAGTCGGCAGAAGGCAAGTCAACCTTTGGGAAGTAGATAGGTGTCTTGAAAGTAGGGAAAGTAGTCGCCGATAGTTTGGCCAAGTCTCACACTTGACACAATTCTTCCCTCAAGATCTCGAGTTCTTGTTCCATGTGAGCCATTTTCTCCTCGTTTTGAATGTCAGCTATACTTCGAGAACTTTCAGGATTCTCAATAGGTACTATTATGTTTGTGGCACTATTGAACTCATCTTTATCACTCATTTTTCCCTTTGATCAAAGGTTGTATCGTAAGTCAGCCAGTTTGCAAGTCGACACAAATCAACGTACTTTTGGGGATAAATAAAGAAAGGAAAAAAAAGAAAAAGAAAACTATGTTAGTTTGGGAAATATTGAAAGTTGTAACAAATAAGTAGATGTAACACATATATACGCCAATTCGGGGACATTCAAAGCGCGTCCTAATATAGAACCTCTGTTTTCCTGAGGTAGGCCTACGTCGCAATTTGTGTGATAATAAATGATCCATTTAAACACCTTTTAGATTTAGAGCAAGCATAACTTCATTGATTACATAGTTTGGCTATTACAACGATGTATGCGGTCGGAAGCCTAAGAAATGAAAGTACAAGGGCGGCCATAGGGCATACAAGAGGGATAGGTCATACGGCCTTTTGAGGAGCTTATGAGGGAATTCAAAGAAGAAAGATGATCTACGGCCAGGTTGGGGAATCGTCATCATCATCTCCCAAGTCATAGTAAGTCCCCAGCTGATACTCTGAGGATTCGTCGATTTTCCATTCCCAATTGTTTGAATCTTCCCTTTCATCAAACCCTATGGAACCATATTCCGAGTGAGCGTCTTCTATTGTTGGAAATGGTTCATCTTCTATATGCATCACTCCTCCATCTCTAGGGTCATACAAATTAGGGTCATGCTCTGAGTATTCTTCTGGATCCTCTTCTGGGTCTTCCTCCATCTCTTCATTTGGTTCATCATCAACTGCCTGTATGAGATGGTCGATAGACCGTGGGGTCACCTGCTGATACATGGTCGTATTGATGTGCATGAGGTTCAATAGCTCCATGTCAATTTGATTTGACCTTTGAGTGTCTGTGAACCCCAAGATTCCCTCATAGCTAGGCCTAACGAGAATTCCTCCCATCATAAACCAAGTATAATATTCAGGCGTGCACCACGATTCAACCCCCATGTCTGAGTCAAGAATACTGCACCATCCTTGTACCAAAGCAGCGATCCTTTCGATTGGAATTCTTCCTTCATAATTGACCTCTATCAATGCCATATTTGACCATAGAGGAACACCTTGGGTAATCCCAAACTGCCGGAGGACTCTTAGAGGTGCGTAGGGCTGGAAGCCTTCCAACCCAATCAACTCAATGAAATAGGCCTGGTTAGTTCTCAACAAAACTCGGCCATGGACCCACGATAGTCGCCATTGAATGCGGTTCCCTGTGAGGTGGGTCAGGAAAAGGCGCCAACCATCTTCATTATTTGGGACATCCCACATGCTCAATCTCGTTGCATGGCTTCCGATTTTGTTGCCTAAGTCTGCTTCAGCGCCATTTTCTACATGTCTTTGATAAAAGTGTTCTAACACCCAAATCTGTAGCAATAAGTTACTTCCCTTAAAGTGATCATATCCTCTAGAGTAGAGGGATAATGATCGAAATATTTCTGCCAAGACCATGGGTATGTTGGTCACTCTAATAGGTCCCCTAAGCATAAAGAGGACCATAGGCAGTAGTTGATGTCGACACACCATTTTTTCTTTGGAAAGATCGTAATACCCAAAAAGGCCGTCACGAAGACAATAGCCCTAAGTCTCTCCCAATCAACCCTGGAGATGAAGAATTCTTGATGGAACCTATCATAACTATCTCGACGACCGAACTTTTTAAACAGATAGTCCAACCTGACCCATCCTTCGTCAACTTTTCGCAAACATTGGCCTACCCTCAAACCCAAAGACTGGAGAAAATTGATTCCTCATGTAGTGCGCGGGGTCAAAGGTACTCTGCCAGCCAACGGTAAGTCAGCAATTTGACTTATCTCTTCCAATGTTGGTGTGATTTCAAAATCTGTGAACTGGAAGGTCACCGTTGTTGGTTGCCAAAATTCAATCATTAAAGTAATGAGTGACTTGTTTGCCTCCACATTCAGCAGATCAGTTAACGACCCCAAGTGTGGCATAATCTCATTTCCGTAGGCCACTCGAATGTTTCCCCACCACTCTTTCAAAGTTCGGGGGACCTCAGTCATCATCCTGATATCAGGAAGATTTTGGTTGATTTACATCTAAAAGAAAGGTTAAAGGGTATGATGAGTTTATTTGCTCCAAATCCGTTAAGTATTTAAGTTTGGATAATTTATATCAATTTCACACAAAGTTTATGTCGTTGAGTTTTAAAGAAGAAACTCATTGACATTTGGGTGATTTCCTAAATGCAACGACAATACCGTATATTATCTTGTCTAAGGCTATGCAACATGACCTATTTTTTAAGAGTAAGATTTTTTCTTATATAATTGAGAGTGAGACTAAGTAATTGCAAGAAGGTGCACTATCTTAATTGCACCAACTCTGAAACTAAGGGATCCAAAGAGAGTTTCTGAGGAGTGCAGGAACACCCCTCGCGTGTACAGTGTGTGCATGGACGGCAAAAGACTCGATAGAAAGTGCAAATGACAGTATAGAAAAAGCAGTAACAAATAGTGTTTTAAAACAAATAAGGAACACAAGTTTGGATTTCACTTGCGACCTTTCAGTCAAAACAATATATAAATTTGAAAAAGCAAACAAGAAAAAATAGAAATTAATCACAAGTATTATTCCTAAATTAAGTTTTCTAAGGTTAAAACCTAAGTATAGGTCCCTAGCGGAGTTGCCAAGCTGTCGCACCCTATTTCGAACCGGCCGAAATAGTTCACAACATAATATGGCTGACACTCTGATTTTGGAAAAAAAATGCTTTATTTTGTTTTAGAGTCGCCACCTAAATTTTAAGGAAAATATTAGGAAAACCATTTTTATGTAAATGTAAACTTTGTTTGATTTGCGAAACCAGTAAAATTCTGAGTAAGGGTTTTAGTTACTCAAGAAGAAGGTGTTAAGCATCCCTCAGAGCCTATCCGAATATAGTCCTTAAACTCAATTTAGGAAAATATGATTAGGAAAACTTGTTTATTTATTTATTTTAAAAATCAATGATAAGTTAATTGGTTAGTTTAAGAAAAAAATAAAATACAAGATACGACATATATATGCCTTATAAAATAGATATAATAGTAGTATTTTATCATTTAAAAATAAATAAATAGATGTACTTAAAAGTATGTTAATTTTTATATGTTAAAAAATATAGATGTATCATAGTAGAGTTATCCTAAGAAATATATAGATGTTGAATTTATGAAAATATGTCATTTCATTAAGACGTGAAAAATAAAATAAGATAGTAGTGGAGTGTAAATATGTAGTAATATGTAGTATGTAATTTGGATATAAATAGAGTTTCCTTAAAAAATTAAAATAAATAAATAATAATGATACTAAATGTTAAAATATTAGATAGAGTTTGTGATCTAAAATTATGTTTATTATAAAGTATAGTATATACATGTAAGTTGTTTAAAACATGTGAAGGTTTATTATTTTATTTACATGTAGGGATAAGTTAACAATAGATTAGATTTAGTAAAATAATGTGTAAAGTGTAGGAATAAATTTATAAAAATAAATAAATAACATTCGGAATAGTAGATAAAAATATAAGAGATTATGTAGAGAAAATATAGAATATATACCTTTATGTGTATGACATGTACATGTATATACCTTGGATTCGGAACCCGTTAGCATATCTAAAATTTTGAAATAGCATGTTAAAAGATAGAAATATTTTAGCAATATATGATTTGTAAAAATAGAGATAGTAATAATAGTAAATATAATTTTTTTCATAAAGGGGTGATGTCAAAAGAATATATATTTTAAAAGGGTGATTATTTTAGCCTTATATATCATTAAAGGTGATTATTTCAAAAAAAAAAAAAAACTAATTTCAAATTCATTTGGAAATCCCAACTTATGAGTTTTATTTTTTCCTACTTAAACACCTAAATGAATATTATTTCACCCTTTTGAACTTCATTTGGACATCTTTTAAAACTATAAGCCCTTCTTTTCAACTTAAGAAACCTAAAAGAATGTTATAAGTAAAAATGCTAATCCGTTTTTTTAAGAAAATATCTTTGTATCATTTGTTCTAAAGGTGTCTCAACTAATTTCATAAAACAAATAATATTAGCTCACATAAATAAACTTCAAAATAAAAGACAAACAATATATCAAAACTTGTAAGTAAAGGTTAGCCAATATATCCAAACAATATAATTAAGACTCAAAAGAGGAAGGCTAAGAAATATTGGACTCCTAATTTGCGAGACTCCAAGCGTTGCGATGATCCTAATTGTTGTTGGCCTAATATCTTTAGGCCAATAACGAGTTTCAAAGTAAAAACTTCAGCTCTCCGGTTGTACATGAAACATAACAAAGAAAAGGAGATAAAGATTAGTGATCAATTAAATGGTACGATAATGTGAATATGCATACAACATAATGATATCAATTTTTATAAGACCAACAGTTTCATAAATTTTTGGGACGACTCGGCTGAATCCTTCGGAGTGGAAATGAGGCACATGACATTTAAATTGTCGAATCAAAATAAGTAAAAAAGGGGAAAGGGACAGAGAAATCATTTGAATTCATTTTGACTAATACAACAAGGTGTAGGCTTAAACAATTTAAGTATGGTCATAGTACTGGTTTTGTTTTACTATTTCCATATTTCCACCTTGGGATGAAAAGTAGCCAGAAAACAATATGAGGCAAGTATCTCTAATTTAATTCATTCACTGTTTGAATTGCTTTGTTACACATATCATAAAGCTTAATATACAAGTCCGTTAAATTTAAAGATATAGGCAACCAAAACAGATTATCCAAACGCTCAAGATAACACGTTTAGAATGGAAAATCATAGCAACACCTCAACATAACCGCTGAAAATGTTGAACCAAATGACCGCGAATTTAGAATAGATAGGAGAGTCGACTAAGAAAGTAAAATACTATAACTACAACAGCAAACAAACGCCTTTCATAATCAAAATTAAACCAACATTTTTCAAATTTAGATCAGGCTATATTGTGGTCGAGAAATCAGTCATCCATATACACACCTTCTATATAATATACAAATCAAAGCAACAACAAAAGAGATATATATATATGTTAACAAAAGAAACAGAAAACTTCACTTTACATAAAAGTAGGAGACAAGAAGATTAAAAACCCATTTTAATTGTCGAAAATCAACAAAAAAGAAAACAACCAATTGGAATCTGAAATCTGAAAAAATAAATAAATAAAGGTGAGGTACAGTACCTCTCCGGGGGCAACAAACAAGAGCTTAGACGTCAAAGATTCTAACTTCTAAATTCCTCAAACTCAAATTCAAAACCGAAAACGAAAAGATGAAAGAAGATCGAAATTTTTCTGAAATCTAATGCTTGAAGTGTGTTTTATCCCTCTTTTTTAGTGTGTTTTCTGATGATTTTTTTTTGTTCCTGTCCCTTTTTTGATGAAATAGGATGGTGGGGGGGGGGGGGGGGGGGGGGGGGGGGGGGGGGG
>JAJOOF010019498.1:0-13584 GCA_029582545.1 Solanum lignicaule | reverse complement strand
ATACAATTAATTTACGAGCTTCTTAGTCTCAATGACATAAAATAATTAATTCGATTGTAAAATAATTAATTTAATTACAAACTAATTAACTCAAAATTATAACTATAACTTAGACTAAACCAAATTAATAAGATATTTAACTAGGATGTAAAATCTTTTATGATGATTTTGAATATTTATAAAATAACGTGATTGCAAAAATATACACATTTATTATTAAAAAATGATAAAATTACTTTAAAAAATAACTTGAAAGTATTTTGAATTTCATAAAACTCATTAATTCAAAATTATAACCATTCCTAATATTAAAAATATAAAATCTTTTTTGAAACGATTTTCGAATAATCATAAAATATACTAATTATATACATAATTATGTAAAACATATATATTAGCTAAAAATTATGAAAAGTGACAAAACTATTTAAAAATCTTGCAAACTATATTATTATATTTTGGAAATTTTATAAAACTAATTATTTTAAATCGTTTGAAATTGGAGAAGCTCGAAATGATTAATTTATATTGTGGAGTGTCAAAATTGGGTGTCAACAACTGTCCCTCGTTTGACTTGGATTGATGAAAGAAATTCGAGGCAAACGAAATTGACAAATCCAATTTTGACCGAACACATCTTCATCCTTTTGGAAAGGTATTTTGGTACAAGCTTTAGGAATTATGGCCGAACCCTGAAATTGGGTTTCCTACATATCCAGGTTATATGAGAATTCAGGCCACTTGTAGTTCTATACGCTTGATTTGACGCACGATTTTGAAAGAATTCAAAAACTATCCTGATACCGTATTACGAAGGGACCAGAATGCTCGAGAATAAGATTTAAGAGTGAATGTTGGAACACAGCCGAGTTTTCAACATTGATTCCGCCTACATATTCCTCAACTTAGGAAATCAGGCTGCTTGTAGTTCGACTCAATCGGTTGGACAGGAAATCTCTTATGCTAAGATAACCTTCGGTTGGGAGGAATGACAAAATAAGTCGATTATGAAAAATAGGCTTGCAACCTCTTAGTCATGAATGTGGAGCTCTTCACATCCATAAGTAAGAACTTACACGGACATAATTTCCAAATATCTTGGTGGATTGTCACTCAGATTAGAAAGTTGCCTCCGGAGGAAGCCAAAAATTTCCGGATGTGAAACTGAAATCGACAAACTCAAAGATAAACCCACATGCCTTCTGATAGAAATGTGATTTAATTGTGGTGGAAGTCGCTCCTCTGCTTGCGTCCTAAGAGTTTGACATTCCACTTTGTACTATGTCCCAGTTCGCTGCTAAGAAAAATTTTCATGTTGTGCTGCATCCTTTTTGATGTCGTTTGCACCTGTGGTTTGTTTTGGAGAATTCATTCTTTCGGATGCTCTCGACAAAGATTGAGACAAAACACATTAGCATAAAAAATGCAATTCAAATGGGAGACAGTGTCTTTTACCATGTTGACACTTAATTTCTCTTCTTGAACGTTTGACGTCAACTCCATTAGGTTTGACGTAAAACAAATAAAGCTTGTGTCTCATATTTGCAATATAATCTTCAATGTACTTTTCATTTGATGTCAAAGCAATAAAAATAGGCTGATGTAATATTTTGATAGTTCTTTTGATGTTGTTGTTGCAAAGAAAAATGATGTTGCCGATGTCGATCTTCTTTTGATAGGCGAATCTTTCTCGCGATGCATGAATCTTTTTCCCGCGATGTATGAATCTATTTTCACGATGCGTGAATCTTCTCTTGCAATGCATGAATCCTTTTCCCACGATGCGTGAATCTTCTCTTGCAATGCATGAATCCTTTTCCCGCGATGCATGACTCTTTTCCCCGCAATGCATGACATTTTTCCTGCAATGCATGACATTTTTTCCGCAGTGCATGACATTTTTCTCGCAATGTATGACATTCATCCTGCAATGCATGACATTTTTCCTTGCAATGCATGACTTCTTTCTCTTGCTATGCATGACTTCTCCGCGATGCATGACTTCTTTCTCTTGCAATGCATGATTTCTTTTTCTTGCAATGCATGACTCTTTTCTCTTGCTATGCGTGACTTCTCCGCGATGCATGACTTCTTTCTCTTGCAATGCATGATTTCTTTTTCTTGCAATGCATGACTTCTCCGCGATGCATGACTTCTTTCTCGTGCTATGTATGACTTCTTTTTCTTGCAATGCATGACTCTTTTCTCTTGCTATGCATGATTTCTTTTGATGATGCCTCCTTGATACCAAATGAAGATAATGCTTCACCGAATAACATATGTGATCTTCTGGGTATCTTTTGGATGGCGGTATCGTCTCAATTGACAATACAATAAAAATGACCCTCGGAGCAGTGGTATCATCTCATTTGACAATACGATATAAATGACTCTCCGGGTAGTGGTATCGTCTCATTCGACAATATAAATAAAAATGACCCTCGGAGTAGTGGTATCATCTCATTTGAAAATACGGTATAAATGATTCTCCGGGTAAGAATATTATTATATCTGATTATATAATGCATATAAATATCTTCCAGATATCTTTAGTTGCTGGAAAATAATAATATTTCTCTCTTCAAGGTTTTCATTTGTCCCATCTCCGATCATAATTGCATGTTCATTATGAACCTTGTCTTGCTGAGAATTTGAATAAAGTAATGCTACTCATATTCATAATTCTTGGTATAAGAAGCATAAAATATTTCCTGTATCCACAGAAAAGTTGTCAATTTTGGGGAGCTTCCGCCCTTTTGACTTCTCTATATTCGTTGAATGCAAGAACCTGCTGATTTTGAGAAAAACCTATAGACCTGCATCCACAAAAAAATTGTTAGTTTAAAAATGAACTGATCTGTGTCGATCTCTTCGGTTGTCTGCTCCTTGTCTTGACTATCTCCGGTTGAACTCTCCAATCTCCCGCTTCTTAATAGATAAGACAAAACATTTTTATGGCAATATAATTGAGACATGAGAGAAAAGTTTTTAAGGAAAATAGCTTTTCAAAAGTAATGTTTGGAAAATGTCACTTCCAAGTCACGTCACGTTGAGCTTAATGAACGTCTTTGAGGTTGACGCCTCGAGGTCTATCTGATCACTTGTTGGGAAGTATTCAAAGTCGCTCTGAACTGTCTATAAAACTGTTGAAATTTTGAGTCCATCTCAAAATTTCTGTCCCAGTTAACTGTCTTGGCTTATCTTTAACCGTTGGTGATCAAATTACGGAATTTTGAGATCTTCTCAAAAATCCTATCCCAACTGCAGATCTTGAAGTAACTTCAGTCTTGGTTTGTTGAAAAGATCTTCTTCTTAAGAATTTTTGAGTCCCTCTCAAAATTTTGTCTCAGTTTCTATTGTAAAGAGAAACAATAGAAATATTACGGGAGATATGACCGAGCCGTTGTGGCGCCTAAGTATCCCGTTGAGGCAGGAATCAGGTCAAACGTAGTTCCCCTTCATGGGTTAACAGAAATAAGAAAATTAACAAAGAAACCCGACCGAGGCCGACATAGGCCGCCTACAATCTCATTCTTGAGAATTCAGGTCGAACGTAGTTCGAATACAAAGAAATATTAAAAAGGGACAAAGGGGTGACCGAGGCCGACATAGGCCGCCTACGTATCTCATTCTTGAGAATTCAGGTCAGACGTAGTTCATTACAAGAGGGATAAAATTCTAAACATAGACGATCAAAAGCAAATGGAACGATTACAAGGAAATGACAGAAATACAAATTGAAGTTTCACACATAGTATCTCTTGACAGCATCTGAGTTGATCGGTTTCGGCCATTCGGTGCCATCCATCTCCGACAGGACTAAGGCACCTCCAGATAACACTTTGCGAACCATGTAGGGTCCTTGCCAATTTAGTGCAAATTTCCCTTTGTACTCATCCTGATGAGGGAAAATGCGTTTAAGGATCAACTGACCGATTTCAAATAACCTGGCTCTTACTTTCTTGTGGAAAGCACGAATCATTCTCTGTCGATATAGTTGCCCATGACAAACATCAACCATTCTCTTCTCATCAATCAATGTTAACTGATCGATCCGCCTGCGAACCCATTCAGCATCACTCAATTCAGCTTCTTGGATGATCCTCAATGAAGGTATTTCAACTTCTGCAGGTATAACTGTTTCGGTTCCATATACTAGCAAATATGGAGTAGCTCCAACTGATGTTCTAACAGTTGTTCGGTAACCCAATAAAGCATATGACAACATCTCGTGCCAACCTCTGCGATTATCAATCATTTTCCTCAAAATCTTCTTTATGTTCTTGTTGGCAGCTTCTACGGCTCCATTAATTTGGGGACGATAGGCGGTTGAGTTCCGTTGAGTAATCTTGAATTGTTCACATATATCTCTCATCAAATGACTATTGAGATTCGCTCTATTATCAGTTATGATCGATTTCGGTACCCCAAACCTACATATCAGGTTGTTGCGAACAAAATCAGCTACAACTTTCTTTGTTACCGACTTGTACGAAGCTGCTTCCACCCACTTGGTGAAATAGTCAATGGCAACCAAAATGAATCTGTGTCCGTTAGAGGCGGCTGGCTCTATTGGACCAATGACATCCATGCCCCAAGCTACAAATGGCCAAGGTGAACTCATGACATTGAGTTCATGAGGCGGCACTCGAATCAAATCTCCATGCACTTGACATTTGTGACATTTCTGCACAAACTTGCAACAATCATGTTCCATAGTCATCCAAAAATAACCGGCTCGAAGGATCTTCCTTGCCAAAGTGAGCCCATTCATGTGAGTACCACAAACTCCTGCATGTATCTGTTCAAGAAGCTTTGCAGCTTCATTAGCATCAACGCATCTGAGAAGACCTAAATCTGGAGTCCTCCTATAAAGGATTTCCCCACTTGCAAAGAAATTGAGAGCCATACGGCGTATCGACTTCTTCTGGTTGAACGTTGCATTCTCAGGATAAGTCCCATCCTCTAAATACTTCTTGATGTCAAAATACCAAGGCAAACCATCTGGTTCCGCTTCAACATGTGAGCAATGGACATGTTGCTCTTTCACTTCTATATCCACTGGATCAATATAACTTGTATCTGGATGCTTAATCATTGACGCGATAGTGGTAAGAGCATCGGCCAACTCATTCTGTGTCCTGGGAGTGTGTCTGAACTCAATCTTGCGAAAACTTTTGCACAACTTCTGTATATACCGCACATATGGTGTGATCTTTGGATTTTTCACGGCCCATGCCCCTTGAACCTGATGAATCAGCAAATCTGAATCTCCAATAACCAGCAACTCGTGAACATTCATATCAATTGCCATCTTTAGACCGATGATGCAAGCTTCATACTCAGCCATATTGTTCGTGCATTCAAATCGGAGTTTAGCTGCCATAGGATAGTGCTGACCGGTTTTTGACACTAAGACCGCTCCGATTACTTTCCCTTGATGATTCGCCGCTCCATCAAAGAACACTCTCCAACCAGGGTACGCTTCAGAAATATCCTCACCAACAAACGAAACTTCCTCATCGGGAAAATAAGTCTTGAGCGGTTCATACTCTTCATCAACTGGATTCTCTGCAAGATGATCAGCCAAGGCTTGCGCCTTTATCGCCTTTTGAGTCACATACACCATGTCAAACTCACTCAAAAGCATTTGCCATTTAGCCAACTTCCCGGTCGGCATTGCTTTCTGGAAAATATACTTCAATGGGTCCATCTTGGAAATAAGGTATATGGTATAAGAAGACAAATAATGTCTCAACTTTTGAGCGATCCAAGTCAAAGCACAACACGTTCTCTCCAAAAGAGTGTAACGAGCTTCATATGGAGTGAACTTTTTGCTCAAGTAATAAATGGATCGCTCTTTCTTCCCTGTTTCATCATGTTGACCAAGCATGCATCCCAATGCATTATCTGAGACCGACAAATATAGCAATAACGGACTCTCTTCTCGCGGAGGGACCAACACCGGCGGATTGGACAAATAGTTCTTGATGGCATCAAAAGCAGTTTGACATTCTCCGGTCCACTTGGTCGAGGCATCTTTTTTCAATAGCTTAAAGATGGGCTCACACACCACGGTGGATTGAGCTATGAACCGGCTGATGTAGTTCAATCTTCCTAAAAAACTCATCACCTCTTTCTTGGTCTTCGGAGGAGGTAATTCCTGGATCGCCTTGATCTTGGAAGGGTCAAGCTCAATCCCCCTCCTGCTAACTATAAATCCCAACAACTTGCCAGCTGGCACTCCAAAAGCACACTTTGTGGGATTTATCTTCAAATTGTATCGGCGTAAACGATCGAAAAATTTCCTCAAGTGAGTCAAGTGATTCGAACTCTCGCGGGACTTGATTATGACATGATCTACATACACTTCGATCTCTTTGTGAATCATATCGTGAAAAATGATTGTCATGGCCCTCATATAAGTAGCACCGGCATTCTTGAGACCAAAAGGCATCACCCGATAATGATATACACCCCAAGGCGTGATAAAAACTGTCTTTTGTGCATCTTCTTCGTCCATCAAGATCTGGTGGTAACCCGCATAACAATCCATAAATGACTGCATCTCATGCTTAGCGCAGTTATCAATGAGGATGTGAATGTTTGGCAATGGAAAATTGTCTTTCGGGCTAGCTTTGTTGAGATCTCTGTAGTCAACACAAATTCTGATTTTTCCGTCTTTCTTAGCAACTGGAACAACATTGGCTAACCAAGTCGGATATTGCATCACTTCCACTACTTGAGACTCGATCTGTTTTGTAATCTCCTCTTTGATTTTCAAACTCAACTCAGGCTTGAACTTCCGAGTCTTTTATTTTACTGGACTGAAATCTGGATTGATCGGCAACCTGTGGGACACAATATTCGTGCTCAGCCCTGGCATGTCTTTATAAGACCAGGCAAATACATCAATGTATTCTCTAAGCAAACGAACTAGGTCTCTTCTTTGAGTTTCGGTCAAATGGACACTAATTCTGACTTCTCTGACACACTCCTCATCTCCGAGATTCACAGTCTCGGTTTCTTCCAAATTCGGCTTATGTTGATTCTCAAATTGTCGAAACTCTTCGGCAACATGTGCGGGCACCTCATTTTCTTCTCCGTATTCCTCGCATTCATCATCACCTGCCTCATTTTGTTCACTCGGTTCATGACATGACATGACATTGGCAGGTTTTAAATTAATATTATTGAAATCATAAACAAACAAAGTTAGGAAAGTAAAATATAAACAGATAAGTAAACAAACAAATTTTGATAAAAGAGGCTGTTCATTTAAACTGAAAGGCAAGCACAAACTTTGGTCATGGCCGAAGGCCATTTTGCCTTTTTAAACATCACAAGGGAATTTAAAAGTTTCAAACAAATAACAATTGCATAAAAGGTGGGTCTCGGGCTTCTTCCGGACTACCACCAATTTTAAAACAAATAAAACACATGTCCTTTCTACCCAGATGAGCGGGAAATCAGGAGTGGTGTTGAGGTCCAGTTCTGCAATTGCTCCTCAGGTTCTGCATCACGGATGCCTGATGTCCCAGCCTCTTCCTCGATAACTGCATCAATCTCCTCAAAATGGCCACAGATTCCTTCCCCGAGACCACCATCGTGGACATTTTCTCGTACTGGAAATGACCGGTACAGATGAGGAATTGGCCTGGCCAATGCTTGATCAACACTCTTGTTCTTCATCTCTGCTTCATCGGTATCCGTGGGGACATACCCTAAACCAAACTTTGTTCCTTTGGATGGAAGTTGGATAGGCTCGACGATTCCTTGAAAGTGCTTCCCTAATCCAAAACCTGGTTCGAAACCATTCTGGAGCATGACGGTAGCAATCATCTTGTACACGGTAGGCATAGGAGGCTGCGGAGCCAAGTCATCACCGGTGGCATTCACCAGCTCCACCGTGTAGAAATCACAACCTTGAGAGACATCATCAGCGATCGGTGCATACCCATTGGAATGACTTCCTTCACCATAAATGACGAATTCCTGGTCCTTCCAAACAAACTTCATCAGTTGGTGAAGGGTAGAAGACACAGCTCCAGCCATATGAATAAACGGTCTTCCCAGAAGCAAGTTGTAACTGGTGTTGATATCCAATACCTGGAACTCCACATTAAAATCCACAGGACCCACCTGAATATCCAAGTTTACCGCACCTAATGTGTCTCTTTTCACTCCATCAAAGGCCCTCACATTGACTTGGTTCTGGTGAAGCTTTCCCAAGTCGAATTTCAGCTGCCTCAAAGTCGAAAGTGGGCAAATATTAAGACCGGATCCGTCATCAACCAAGACGCGATTAATTATCTTATTTCGACACATACAGGTGACATGCAGTGCTTTGTTGTGCATCCTCCCCTCAAAGGGTAGCTCTTCGTCACAGAAACTGATTTGGTGTCCTCGGATGACCTGGTTTATCATGGCTGCTAAATTATCACTGTTAGTACCCACAGGCACATAAGTATCATCCAAAGCCTTCATCAGAGCCTGCCTATGTAACTGCGAACTCATCAACAAAGCCCATACAGAAATCTGAGTTGGCGTCTTCTCCAAGTGCTTCATAATCGAATAATCTTTCGGCTGCATTTTTCTCCAGAATTCCTCGGCCTCGGCTTCACTGATCGGTCTTTTTGCTTGGTCTTTCTTCTGCCCCCCTTGGGCCAATTCTTCCGGTGTGTAGCACCTGCCAGATCTGGTCATACCCTGAGTAACAGCCGTTTCAATAACAAATTTTGGTCGGGTAAGAGTTTCTCGTGGCACCAAGGTAACAGCCTTCTCGGGTGTCAGAATCACAAACTCTTTCTTTTCTTTGATGCTCAACAAAGCTACAGCCTTTTCTAATTCATCAAGAGCAATCGAAACTATTGACTTTGTCACGCACCAGTCATCATCTGTCTCTGTCATATTGATAGTGGCCCCTCCGTGATTTGGCAAAGGATTATTGTTGACATTGGGCGCAATTGTCTGAAGAGAGACCACATTCTGGTCAATCAGGTCTTGAATCTTATGTTTCAGGTTGATACAGTCTTCAGTATCATGTCCAACACTGTTGGAGTGATACGCGCACCTCTGATCAGGTCTGTAAAACCTTGAGCTAGTGTCAATCGGCTTGGGACCCACTGGATGAATATATCCTGCCGCAGTTAATCGCTCGAACAGCTTTGTTCGGCTTTCAATAAGCGGAGTAAAAATTCTGGCAGGCTTCTTCTCAAATCTAGGACGGGGGGGATCGTAATTGCTTTGCTGAGGGGGAGGCATTTGGCGATAATTTGGGGCGTTCGGACGGGGGGCTTGATATCTGGGATATGAGTTGGTTTGGTAGTTTGGTTGTGGAGCTTGGTAGTTCGAGGGGGTATTTTGGTAAAGTGGAGCTGGGGTTTGGTACATTGGGGGAGGCGTTTGGTAATTTGTCTGAATGTTGGCACAGTTAGGGGCGGTATTTCGGTAGTGATGAGATGGAGTTTGATAAACTGGAGGGGGAGTTTGGTAGATAGTAGGAGAAGTTTGGTAACTAGGAGGGGGAGTATTTTGATAGCTGAGAAGATGGGTGTTTTGGTAACTGGTGGGAGGGGTATTTTGGTAATCAGCCTGTGCATAACAAGCCGGGTACGAACTCTGTGAAGGTCGAGAACGACCTTGGTATGATAATGATTTCCTTGGGGTTTTCTTCCCCTCATAAGAGATAGAGGACACATCCTCTCTTTTCTTCTTCAACAAACCCGAGGATCCGAGCGAGGCAGCAACACGGGCAATCTTCCCGGTTCTCAATCCATCCTCAATAGTCTCACCTACCTTGACTATCTCAGCAAATTTTGCTCCAACGAGCAACATAATTCTGTCATAATATTCGGGCTCTTGCACCTGTACAAACACTTCAACAATTTCCTTTTCTGACATAGGAGGTCTAACTCTAGCTGCCTCCTTTCGCCATCTATATGCAAATTCTCTGTAACTCTCGATCGGCTTCTGCTTCATCTTCTCCAAGGAGTAACGATCAGGAACGATCTCCACATTGTAGGCGAATCGTTCGATAAAGTCCTTAGCCAAAGCATTCCAGCTAGACCACTGTCTCGTTTCATGAGACGTAAACCATTCTAGGGCCTCTCCGCTCAGACTTCGGCTAAAAAGCCGCATCAACAAAGCTTCATCTCTCCCAAATCCCACGAGTTGGTCACAGTAGGACCTCAGGTGCGCTAAGGGGTACCCCGTTCCTCCAAAGATGTCGAATTTTGGCACCTTGAACCCTTCCGGGAGGTCCAAATTCGGATGAATGCATAGGTCTTCGTAACTCAACACGGCAACCTCAGGAATGCAGTTCAACTCCTTCATGGCTTTTCTAATTTCCTCCTTCATATCTATCTTGGCGGTCTCTTCCTTTGACCTCCACTCTCTCTTCCTCTCCTCATAGTGGTCGAGCTCCAAACCATGGGCATCATGCTCGTTGGGGACTGATATTTGGAAAATGGCTTTTTGCGGTAGTGGTGGAGCGATAGAGGGACTCTAGCCATTTAAAGGGGCGTGATAGTTTTGAGGAAAAGTCTGGGGGTTGGTGTGAAGGAGGAAAGTGCGTGGGTTATTAGCGTTTTGGTTGTGGGGGGGTAGGCCAGTTTGGTGGTTTGCATTAAGGGAAGGGAGTGGTGCTTGGAGGTTGGTGTTTTGAGGAGGGGGTGGTGTTTGATAAGAGGCTGAGGCGTAATGGGGGTTTTGGGTGGTAAGGTCAATGATAGAGGGATTACGAGCAGGACTTGAAGGCGGGTTCTGAGCTTGTTCCACGTTAAGAGGGGGAAGTTGAGCTGGAGGTCTTCCGTCTGGTTAAGTGTTGATAGCAAATATCGGAGGAGGCAAATCTTGTTTTCTCTGCATCTCGACCCTCATCTCGGCAATTTGTTGCATCAACTGCAGGATCAGTTCATTCTGATCGGCAAGGACAGGCTGAGCTACCACGACGTCAGTAAGGTCGATTTCTTCGTTGTTATCACCCATTGTTGCTTTTCTTTTTTGTGAACTTTGGCTGGGAAAGGAATCTGTAGGCCCTTTAGATCTAGTGAAATAAGGATGATCGGCCAGCGTATCAACACAGATCATTTCTAACTACCTGCAGAGAAAAACGACTCAAAGGCAAATTTGTCAGTATTAGTTCTTGATGAATAATGCAAGATATCACATAGAAGGCATATAAACACACAAGAGTTGCTTCGTTTGAGGACACGTTAACCCACGAGTTATGGGGACTAATTTTTGAACAAGCAGGAATTTGCTCGTTTTATTTTTGGGGCTAGTGACTCAGAAAGGCTAAATTGCGTTGAGCTAAGGTCTTCTTGCTGCATCTTCTGACATCTGTTGATGTGAATTCAATATTTCCTTGTAGAATGAAAGATGGGGAAAAGAAAACTTGAAAAAGATAGGGGCCGGGCCTTGAAAGGCTGCCTACGTATCTCCGAAGGAGAATTCAGGCCCTACGTAGTTCGAATACAAGGAAAATTTTTATTTTCATTCATTCATTTCTGGTGATTACAAAGAAAGTGAAAAACAGATAATAAAACTCCGAAAAGATAGATGGTGCCTTCATCGAAACCTATTTTTCTGACTGCCATATTAGCCACGGGGGGTAAACTTATATGCCTCGGGGGAGGTTTCCTCATTCTCTTCTTTCCACCGCCCCTTGAAAGGAGGTCTATAGACAATTTCCTCCTCAAGTTCCTTTTCAATAGATTCAGGTCCAGTGCCTTCAGGACCACTGTTGGTGGCCTCTTGGTTGAAGAAAGGATATTTTCCATGTAGTTTTTGAAGGCTCATGGTTATATCATTGTTGAAGGCATCATGTTCCTTCCGCATAGCAACTGTCTCTTCGTTTATGACAACATATCTTGCCATTTTAGCCGCTAACTCTGCGTCCAGTGCTGCACTTTTGGCTTGCGCAGCTGCGGTGGCTAATTCTACTTCTATTCTTCTTTCTCCCATCTCTCGAATCTCTTGTTTGAGTCGACGCAGTTTCATCCTTAGACTCTCCTCAGTTGTTATCACTTCGACATTCTTACCCTTTTCCATCTTAGCAGCAATTTCACCTTTCCTGAGATGATAGAGTAACATTTTAATATTTGGTAGTAGGATTTTATTTCTGGTTGAGAAACTCGAGACTCGTGGAATGTTGGTCGGACATTTTGATAGTGACTTGTATTTGGCATTTTCAGAAAATTTGACAAGGAGTGGGTTAAAAATGTCCTCATTCAAAGCAACGTATCACATAAACAGTTAAAGCACACAAGTAAACAGACAAATATCGCGTCCTAAACATGCATGTGACCCTTTTATGCCAAGGGTAGGCCTAGCGAATTGAAGGATATATATGTCTTTTTAAGCCAATTCATTATCCCCAAAATATTTCATTAATAGCATTCAAAAATGTTCGGTAAACATAAAATTGGGGAAAAGAGTTCGGAAAATGAATTACAAAATAAAATACAAATAAAACAATCCCACGCAGGAGATGATAACAAACTTCAAGCTCCTCCTGATCCTTCACCAAGTCTGGCCCTCTTGGCGATGTTGACCTCTTCCCACATAGCATATTTGTTCGCCCATAGGTGATCTCTTGCCAACCGACCCCTTTCTTAATGTCTGAACCTTTCGACCGACTGAATCTGTTGCTTCATGCTATCATCTAGTTCTGACATACACTGTCTGGCTCTTCGTAGCTCCTGCTTCAACTGAGCTATGACTTTAGCGTCCTCTGAATGTCGGCGTTGATGGTCCAACTCATTCTTGTCATACTTCTCTTGGAGTCGATGAAGTCGAATTTGATGCTTGGCCCCAACATCTGCAATAATATGGGGAACATTTGGACCAGGCTCGATAGTACCGGCGAGGTTCTTCTTCAACCATTCCTTATAATCCCTAGAACATTCAGGACGGAATCTGTTTGGTACTGGCTCACCCAATACCATTCGGGTCTTCCATGTTCTTCGTATGTTTTCAGTATAAGAGACTCGTCCATTTTCATGATCGGTTGCAAATTTCTTCATGTCCGCAATTTGGGGAATTTCCTGTTTTCCTCTCAGTTGTCTAAGGACTCGACCGGGAGCATATGGTCTAGTCCCTCTTAACCCGACAAATATCAAGTAAGGGGTTTTTTCCGCCCGAATTACCATTCGCTTCGTTACTACCAAACATTGGATCGACCACTGCACATTCTCATCTCTCAAACCCTGAAGTCTCGGGTACCAAAATTCTTGGCCTCCAACCCTGTTGAAATGATTACGTTGAACCCACCAATCGTGACTTTCAACTCTGTTCGGTCTTTCCAAGGGATCTGGTTCTGTTGGCTCATGAGCTTTGATCAAGTGTCTCATCATCCACCATTGCAGTATCAGGTTGCATCCCTGAAAGAAACGTTCTCCGCCTTGACACTTGTCCAAAGCCCTATAAATGTCTGCCAAAATCATGGGCGCCAAAGTGTAGTACTTGGTTGCCGACCCGTAACCCACTCCATAAAAGATGGCATGGGCGACCATTACTACACTTGGATGGATAGTATAGTTTGGTCCTTGGGGAAATACCATCGTCCCGAGTAGGCATATT